>QANZ01047343.1:0-13713 GCA_003254925.1 Chamaecrista fasciculata
AAAAACCTATTTTGGTCCCTAGTGTTTATCTCAAATTTTATTTTGGTCATTAATATTTTTTTTATTCCATATATTTTGGACTTAAATGCTTTTTAAAAGTTTCATCATTGGTTCCTAAATATTGAATTTAGTCATATCTCTTTCGTTTTAAATCCGAATGCGATTAAAGCAGAGCTACGAGTCAAATTAGATGAGTTCTTTCTTTGCACAGTTGAAATCATTGGGAAACAAGGTCAAATCGACATGAAATCAGACTCGAAAATGGGATGCTTGTTTGATAAATTTGGTCATATCTCTTGACTAACGAAATCGAAGCTACAAATTGCTCTTGATGATTTCTTCATCTATCCAGTTGGGGCCGTTGGCAATGAGGTCAAATGGTACTTTAAAAGTGAGTTTGGTCAAAATATCAATATTAACTATCAGAGTATTATTTGACCTCATTTGTCAATGTTCCCAACTAGACAAAGAAAGAACTCGTCAAGAGTAACTTGTAGCTCCGATTTCGTTGTATTTAGATTTGAAACGAGAGAGATATAATCAAATTTATGAAACAAGCAGCTCACTTTTGGACTCTATTTCATATACGATTTGACTTCATTTGTCGATGACTCCAACTGAGCAAAGAAAGAACTCATTAAATTCAACACACAGCTCTGGTTTAATTGCATTCAGTTTCTAAATGAGAGAAATATGACAATATACAATTGTGACAGATCGATGATAAAATTTTTAATTTCTCCGATTCCATTGTATTTGAATTTGAAACGATAGAGATATAATTAAATTTATGAAACAAGCATCCCACCTTTGGACTCTATTTCATGTATGATTTGACTTCATTTGTCGATGACTTCAACTGAACAAAGAAAGAACTAATCAAATTCAACACACAGCTCTGATTTAATTGCATTCAGGTTCTAAATGAGAGCAATATGACAATATTCAATTGTGACGGATCGATGATGAAATTTTTAATTGCTCCGATTCCGTTGTATTTGGATTTGAAACGAGAGAGATATAATCAAATTTATGAAACAAACATCCCACTTTTGGACTCTATTTCATATACGATTTGGCTTCATTTGTCGATGACTCCAACTGAACAAAGAAAGAACTAATCAAATTCAACACACAACTCTGATTTAATTGCATTCAGGTTCTAAATGAGAGAGATATGACAATATTCAATTGTGATGGATCAATGATAAAATTTTTAATTGCTCCGATTTCGTTGTATTTGGATTTGAAACGAGAGAGATATGATCAAATTTATGAAACAAGCATCCCAATTTTGGACTCTATTTCATATACGATTTGACTTCATTTGTGAAACAAGCATCCCAATATTCAATTGTGACGGATCAGTGATAAATTTTTTACGAAATAGTAAGAAACAAAACGAAACAAAAAAAACTAGGGATCAAAACAAAACTTGGGGTAAACATTAGTGACCAAAATAGATTTTTATCTATATTCTAAGGCTCAGTTCGTTTAGTTGAACTATCAAATTATAATTTGATTTTAGTCCAAAATTTGAAATAATCTTGTTCTTTTCAGATTAGATTATAATTTGATTATAATCTACAAAAATCTCACATATTAAAATACTCAACTACTATTAACCTCTATTAACATACCTATAATTACCTATACTTCAATATATATTCAAATATACCTAAAGGGTATTTTAGTCATTTTATATCACCCCTCATTTATTACACCTACAACTATCTCTCTCCATCATATCACTTTTCACCAATTCTCTTTAATTTTTTTCTAACTTATTATAATTAACTTTTTTTACTTTTAATTATTTTTAATATTTAATAAAATAATAATAATAATAATTTATTTTTTATTTAAATATTAATTAATATTATATTTTTATTATTAAAAATAATTTCTATCCCTCTTGGTCAAAGGGTCATTTTGGTCATAAATGTATTCCCTAATGCTCATTTTGGTCCATTATGTTTCAAAATGTTCAAATTGGTCCTAAATGTTTGCAAAATGATTCATTTTGGTCCTAAATATAGTAAAATATTTCATTTTGATCCCAAACAATTGAATTTGGTCATATTTCTATTGTCTTTCATTTCAAATTCAAAGGACTTATTAAGAGGAACTCGTAGCTATGAACTCATCAAATTCAAATTTGAAACGAGAGAGAGATGATCAACTTTGCTTGTTTGACCTTAAAACGAGCGGTCTACTTTCAGGTCCGATCTAACCTCGTTTGCTGATTGCCCAAACTGGATAGAGAAAGTACTTTTCAAGAACAATACGTAGCTCTAAACTCGTCACGTTTGAACTTGAAACAAGTCATATTCATTAGTTTAGGACCAAAATGAAACATTCTACAAACATTTAGTACCAATTTGAACATTTTAAAACATAGTGGACCAATATGAACATTAAGGCATACATTTAGGACCAAAATGACCCTTTAACCTATTTAAAAATTTGATTTTAAATGACGATTCATAACTATTTTGGAACAATTCGGTATGTTTTCAACTTTTGTTTTCTCTATTAGGGATTAATGTGTTAACTCGGTAAAAATTAGATTGCTCAAAATTCAAATTTTTTTGCCTAAAATTTATTTTGACAAAATTAAATAGTTATAGTTGTAATATAGAGAGAGAAGCAGGTGGAAATGACTGCTATTTTAACCCAAGGACCAAATCGTTCACGATTTTAACATCACATAAACCAACCAACTCGTATTTTTTGAAGTGCTGATTCGTTTAGTCTATACAGAATGAAGGACCAAAAAGCAAGTGTCATCATAGAAAATTATTTGGGAAATATACGATAATTGTAATTATAGTATGTATAGTTTATCAAGTGGAATAATCTATCAAAATAATCTAGAAAAAGCTCCAAATTGGAGCTTCTAAAATAATCTGATTATTACAAATCCCAATGCAAAAAATCACACCAAACAAAAATCTACTTTAAAAANTGATTCGTTTAGTCAATACAGAATGAAGGACCAAAAAGCAAGTGTGATCATAGAAAATTATTTGGGAAATATACGATAATTGTAATTATAGTATGTATAGTTTATCAAGTGGAATAATGTATCAAAATAATCTAGAAAAAGCTCCAAATTGGAGCTTCTAAAATAATCTGATTATTACAAATCCCAATGCAAAAAATCACACCAAACAAAAATCTACTTTAAAAATTTTTTATCCAAACAACTCAAATTATTCACAAAATCCAAAAAGTCAAAAAGTAATATTCTATTCCAATTTTACCCCTATACAATATATCAATTTCTACACCCTTCTATTTACCAAACCCAATAATTACATACTTATTTAAATAATTTCACACCCTAAAAATCTCCTTTTTTAAAACTCATCCAAAAATCATTTGATTATAATCTAATTAGATTATAATTTGATAGCTCAATTAAACGAATTGACCTAAAACAAATATGATACGTTCAAACTTGAATTAAAACTTTACTTTATTGAACACATGAAAATCCATCCTAATCTCAAAATTAACTTTTACATGAGGCCCATTTGAGTGAATTGGTCTACTTTTCTAAGACCAAGGAAAGCAAACATGAGCAATTTCATACCCTGGTGTATAGACGCATGGTCCTGGTTCATTTATTTTCCATGCACAATTGGCGTTGTCACCACATAAATGGTCTCTTTTTTGGTCATATATGTCGAAATGAAGGAGTTTCCCTGATGAAGGCCATATAAAACTGCAGAAATACAATGATGTCTCCCAAAAATAATTTGGTCTGAATTTGAATTCATATAACTCTCCATATTTCAATGTGTGTTCTCCGAGATCTTCAGTCTTGGATTTGCAATGCAAAGTCAAGTCTTGTGCGCAAGTAAGGTTATTTGTGATCCATATTTTTAGAATTGGAAACATTGAAAACTTCTTATTAGCACTATCGTCGTCCTTTGTTGTAGTTGCAGCACCTGCAGCAATAACCATAGTTAGTGAAACTAACAAAATTAAAATTCGAGATTTTGTGAATGAAGCCATGAATATATCTCTAGGAGACTGGGGGGGTATTACTTTTCTAATGTAACAAGCTAGCACACATCTTCTTATAGATGCTTTTAGTCCATTAATGCTTGACCTTATGAATGATACTAAATGTTTTTTTTTTTGTTATGCCATCAATGCTGTAATAACTTTTCTATTTAATATGTTTGGCTATTACTAATGTATGTCATCAATTTCATTCATAAATGCTAGCAATTAAATGTCTTTCTTTTTTTTTTTTTTGTAAGAATTAAATGTCTTTCTTTTAATGCAAATAATTTTGTAATATTTTCAGGGCCAATTTTTTTTTTTGTAATATTTAATTTGTTTTTATTTTTCTATTAAATCATTTGGCTTTAAGTTTGTATGTCACCAATTTCATTAATTAGTATATGTTTTTCAGGTGAATTCAGGCCAAAAAAGAAAAAATCTAAAGGTGAATTTATTTAAGGGAAAATGCAAATACTCCCTTTTAACTATATCCTAATTTTTTTTATATACAGACTATATCCTAATTGTTTAATAAAAACAAAACTATACCCTAATTGTAAATAATCACCTCAACTTCTAAACTTACCAAATAGTCTCTTTTAACTCTGGTTACAAAATATCGTCTTGAGTTACAAAATCTAGTAAAAATAGTCCGTTGAAATTTCACTACACGAAAAAAAATTCACAATCTTATATTTAACTCTAATTTCACACAGTTTTCAAATAACTTTTTTATGTATACATTTTGATAATTTTTCTCATAAATCAAAACGCCCAAAAAATTATTTAAAAATGCTAAAACTTAAATGATTGAGAAGATTTAAAAGGGTTGTTTGTTGAATTTTATATTTCTACTTTCTAGGATGTATTTATAACTAAATCATAATTGAAGAACAATATTTTTTGAGTTGACAAAAGTGCTCTTAGTTCCTTTAAAGTATGAAATTAGTTTTAATTGTATTTCCAAAGTTTCTTTTGGATTAATTGTACTCCAAAAATATAGGGTTAGTTTCAATTACGCTTAATTTTTTTTTGGATTAATTATATCTCAATCTTTTCTTTTTTGTGTTAATTGTACCTCCAATTTGAAGGTACTATTGACCCAAAAAAAAACTTTGGGAGCACAACTGACAAAAAATTTTTTTTGAAGATAGAACGAAAATTGACCTTATACTTTACAGATAACAAAAGTACTTTTGACTTTTAATTTTATAATTGAGGGCAACAAGGGATTATTTGAAAATAAGAGGAGGCCTATTTGCTACTTAGTTTGATAATTAGAGGGAGTTATTTGTACTTAGATAAATAATCTATCTTAACGTTTTATGACACAAGGGCCACAATTGTATTATTCTCACCAAATACCTCATGCCTGTTTAAGAAAATGATTTACTCCATCTCTTATAGAGCTGTCAAAATGGGCTAGTCTGGTCCGGTCCGACCCTAACCCTATATAGCCCTAAGTTAATTAGGGTCGAGTTCAAAAAGCCCTATTTAAAATTGGGCTAAAAAATTGTAGTCCAACTCGGCCCTGTTAGGGCTTAGGGCTAGCCTTACGAGCTTTTCATTAATTTTGTTTTTGAGTTTTTTAAAATATAAATAAATTAAAATATCAGTTATATAATTTTTTTAATAAGAATCAAAATTACAAGATAATATCACAAGTCACAACTTAGATAATTATTTAATATTCTCAAAATTACATAATAAAATTAATAATGTGAATCGGAAAGTAAAAAATTATATATTTCACAAATCATTTATTATTTAACCATAATAATTTTTATTATTTTTCCTTGAAAAAATATTTTTGACTTAATATTTTTCTTTATTTACATTTAAAAAATATGTAAATTATTAAAAAATTGAATAATTATAATAATTTAAATATTTTTTAATAATAATAAATAATTAGGCTAGCCCTAATAAAGCCCGGCCCTAACACTCTTTAGTCATACTCTTATTAGGGCCGAGCTTTGAAAGTCCTAATTAAAAAATGACTCAATTTTTTGGCCCGACCCTAAATTATTTTATAGGGCTATAGGCTAGTCCATAGGGCCTAACCTATTTTGACAGCTCTAATCTCTTGGCATCCCTTTCATTTCATCATTTGGAACTTTGAATTTCTGGATTCTCTATCATTGGTTGGAACCTTTCAATTTCTCTGCATTTAGATTAGAAAATTTTAAAAGATAAAATTGTCACATTAACTTGTAATATTAATGAAACTCTGCGATTCAATTTTTGACTCTCCTTAAAATGGTTTAAAAGCAAGGAAATTTATAGATCTCAATTACATAGGATTCGGTCCCTTCATTTGGCACAGCCAAACTACCAAGTACCAAACCATTTTTTTTTTATTACTGAATTTGGGGTTTTGGGTTGTGAAATGGGTCTGGGCCTCTTGGGTTGAGATCGGGTTGGCCTTAAACATAGGGGTTTTTATTTGTTCTGGGCCATTGTTTTTCTTGATCTCTTTTATTATTATTAACAAATTGGTAACTTATCATACCATATCTTGTTCTCAACAACTGTAATTGAAAGGAGTTATTCATTTGATCTCTAAATAAGTTGAATCTTAATTATAACACCAATGAATCTTAATTATAAACTCAAAAGAACATTGCAAATCTCAAAATGCATCAAATTATGGGAAAGTTTTTCCTTGAGAGACAGAATTCACCATTTTAGCATTTTACATCTATTCAATTTGTCTTGAAAAAAGTATTGCTTTTGTACTATTTCTTTAGAATTGGCCAACAGCATTAGTTAGCAAGATTTATTTCATTTCTCTAACTTATAATTGCCAAGATAATTGACTCACAAGTTACAATTCAATGTCTTATGTAGATAGATGAAGGAATTTCTAGCAGTGGATTCATCCCCACCTTTACAAGGGTGCTTAACTCACTCCTTTAGCCATCACTGGACCCAGTCAAGCTAATCAAGAACCATTTAACAACTGGAATTGGCTCACCTTAACCAAATTTGATTACTAGTGTTGAGTTAATACCAGTTTTTGTAAAGAGAAAAGCTGAAATGTGAAACTACAAAGTACATTGCCTCTTGGAAGATGTATAATTTAATTAAAAAAGAAAAAAAAAAGAAAAAAAATCACTTCTCAGATAGGATTGTAGATTCTCTTGCCTTATTTGCCTTTTTCTCTCTTCCACATCAAGTGACAATATTATTTTGTGATGACCATAGTTGCAGTGACAAGAGAAATATAGATGAACAAAAGAAAAAGCCATGCCAAAGTATGATGAATTGATGATTAACTCTTGTTACAATGCCACAAGCAAGTTGCTACACACAGCTCTGCATTCATTGTCTTGGAAGTGAGGGGAAAAAAGCATTAAAGTCCGAAGTAAAGGTCTTTTTAAGATGAAGAACTATATCAAGGAAAGCCACTTGATCTTGAAGAACTTGGCTCTATGCAACCGAGACAATTCATATAGAAGTGATAAAAGAGAGGAATTTAGGGCAAACACCTCGCTTAAACTGCAAAGACTAGGCAGAAAAGCAGCCATGGAGCCCTTTGTTTAATTTGACACTCCAACTTGGTGCGCCACACAGAATACCCTCTCTCGTTGAATACCACGCCACCCCTAACTCGAGGGAAGCACTCGGCCTTAGGCGTAGTTAAATCTCTTTCCTTTTCTCTTTGTCTTCCTTCTATACCCCTGTCGCGTATCCAATTTGGATCCCCTAGATTACTTTAGGGGTGTAGTGATGAGAGATATAGAAACAAGTAAAGAGAAAAAAATGAGTCTCACTGACACTTTCTCTCTATACCATGTTTCTATCTCTATGATCACTACACTCCTAAATTACTACATGGGATCCATTCTCGTCTCATACCGTACTTTTTAGTTTTAGGCCATTAAGCCTTTCCTATTGCACCAAGTAACAAGTGTTCTATATGAACAATGGTTTTGCAACAAAAAACTTAAGGCCAAAATGCACAGACACCCCCTGAGTTTTAGGTTAGGTGCACATAACACCCCTGAGTTTTCAATTTGTGCAAATAGGACCCCTGAGTTTTCAATTACGTGCAAATAACGCCCTTCTATTAAATTTCTGTTTATTTAGTCTGTTAAGTGCCACATTAGTGAGGGTATGCTTGTAATTTTACGAAAAATCTAAGCCAAAGTCCTATTTTGGTCCATCAAGTTTATTCAAATTTTGTTTTGGTCCCTCAAATTTTCAAAAAGTTCCAACATTAGTGCTCCTCCAATTTCCATCAAATTTTTTTGTTAAATAAAAAGAAAAGTTTGGTTTACATGCCCTAAAAGTTTTATTTTTTTGAATTAAGGTCCTTACTTTTTATAATAGGACCAAAATGTAAGAAAAAATAAATGAATTAGGCTTTGAAACAATTTTACCCATAAACGGAAAAAACCCAACAGCGACTCTTCTCCTTCTTCTTCTTCCTTCACTACCCTGGCCATGGATCCTCAAATCCCAACACCTTGTTCTTCTTCTTCAAATCAAAGCGTCGTGGGTTTCGAGGAACAAGTATTTGGGCGACATCGGAAACGTTACCACAAACATCCAATGTTTGCGAAGAACTTCAAACCTAATTCAGCGTTATGCAATCGGTCTAAAACGAAATGGGCGACATCGGAAACAAGTATTTGGGACTCTGCGAAGTTGGTTTCGAGGGAATCTTCAAAGTGCTGGGTTCTGAGGATTTCGACGGCGTCGAGAACGAGCTTTTTGATGCGAGACGTGAAGGGTGAAGGGGAAAATGTGGTCGTTTGGGGTTGCGATGACGGTCGTTTTGGAATCTTCAAATGCTATTCTTACATTTGAGGACAAGGTGTTGGGATTTGAGGATCCATGGCTGTCGGTAGTGAAGGAAGAAGAAGAACGATGTGGTGATTGAAGAAGAAGGAGAAGAGTCTGCTGGGTTCTTTCTTTTCTTTTTGGAGCAAAATTGTTTCAAAGCCCAATTCATTTATTTTTTCTTACATTTTGGTATTATTATAAAAAGTAAGGACCTTAATTCAAAAAAATAAAACTTTTAGGGCATGTAAACCAAACTTTTCTTTTTATTTAACAAAAAAATTTGATGCAAATTGGAGGAGCACTAATGTTGCAACTTTTTGAAAATTTGAGGGACCAAAACAAAACTTTGAATAAACTTGATGGACCAAAATAGGACTTTAGCCTAGATTTTTCGTAAAATTACTAGCATACCCTCACTAATGTGGCACTTAACAGACTAAATAAACAGAAATTTAACAGAAGGGCGTTATTTGCACGTAATTGAAAACTCAGGGGTCTTATCTGCACAAATTGAAAACTCAGGGGTGTTATGTGCACCTAACCTAAAACTCAGGGGGTGTCTGTGCATTTTGGCCAAAACTTAATGCACAAATGGTTGTCCTTTGTCCTGACTCCTCTGGTTCATTTTAAATGTTTCACTGAGACCCAAAAATATTCATCAATCAACTGGCCACAATTTGATGAACAACCTTAAAATTTTGATTTCTCTTATGAGATGAAACAAGTAGAAGTTGCTGAGATGCAAAAATAGCACTTAATCCTACTTGCTAGAGAAAATTACGGGCTTCATCTTCTTGTAACCTACACTTTTCTACATTGTAGTCAAAGAGCTCTCCAGATTTTACATACTTCATGACAACCTTAAAATATGTCTGCTGGAGTTTCTATGACTTTGTAAAGTTGTATAATATGAGGATGCATGAACAACCTTAAAATTTTGATTTCTCTTCTCACTGCAGCAAAGTTCGAAGGGGAAAAAACGAAGAAAACAAAAAGATTATACAACCAAATTAAATGAACTGAGATTGGCTGCAGCAAACATTCAGCATTAGAAAAATATCACATAGGAAAATCAGTTGTTGTTTCTCCCCAGCCTCACACCATTAGAAAAACATTGAAATCGGATCTTAGAAAATACCTAATGTTCTCAAATGTATAAACCAGAACCTTCCAAAGAAATTATAACCTTGAAAATCTAATGCCTTATAATAAGACGAAGATTCATGATTATCTATAACCAAAGAATACTAACCTTTTTCTTCCATTTCCATGTTCTTTATCTTACGGTGGTTAAGGATCTTAATGGCAACTCTATGACCAGTCAATACATGCTCTACAATTTTCACCTTACCAAATGATCCAATACCAAGTGTTTTCCCCAATTTATAATTCGGCAAAAACATGTCCACACCAGTCCCACCACTACCAGTTGATCCATCCATTCTAAAATCTAATATCATAATTAAGGAACAAATTATATGAATATTAGACAAGTACGTATACAAAGACAATATAATCAGTTTTTTATCAGTTAACCACATTAAAATGAGATAGCACTTGAAAATGGTCACAAAGTGCCCTTTCAAATGCTTGTCTCACACAACAATTGTACAAACTAAAAAGGCTTCCCAGGAAATATAATGATTCAGATGCAAGAGTTTGAGCGCGATTAATATTAATGACCATAAAATAGGGATATTGTTCAGGGTTATTTGATTGTTGGTGACAAAGGCTAAGTGATACTAGAGTAATCTACAGTTAAATGATCCAACTTCAAATCCCAAATCCAAATTAAACAACAACAACAACAACAATAATATTGCATTTGGAAAATGTGTTATAACATTTGTAGTTAAAGACAATGATATAAGTATATAACAAGCATTTCAAGCCTATTCAGCTCACAACCAATGTTACATTCTATGATAATCAGCATGATTTATAAAGAGTTATTGACAAATTAACGCTTCACAAAACAAGAAACAAATAGAGAAAAAGAAAAAAGAGAAAAGGTAGCAGCATAGTTTCTTTGTTTCCTTTTCACTGATAGTGCACACATCTGCAGATCTTGAACTTACAAGGTCCCCTTCCTGAAGGGGGTATAGACACCAGTAGTCTTAACTGTTGTTTTAAAAATAATATATATATATATATATATATCAGTAATCTAATATTTTCACCAAAGCACTTCTTAATATCCATCTTCTGGCGAAATACCCAACAAACATATTGTTTTGTGGTGTTAAGTACAGTACTAGATGGAATTCTTTAATGAGTAGCAGTAGCATAGATGAAAGACAAGAAGCTAAGGAAATGGCTTCCTCTTCTCAAAGCAAATGTCACTTACGAAATCAACCCTAAGCCCACTAAAATAAAAAGGAAAAAAATGGCCAACTATAACAAGGTTTGTGATATGTCACAATTTTGGACTTCCACCTTCTCTAAGTGCAGGCGACCCTTGACTCGGTCAGACCTGCTTCCCCCATGTCACCACACTCCGGGATTCTTGGAACCCACGTTTATGGCCCGTTGGGAATGTGACTTCCCACTTCCAAACCGCCCTCATTTGAGCTTTACCTACTCTTTTGACTTGAATTACTCTTACTCTCTTGTGGATTCTCTATCTAACTTAAGTATCAGAGTGTTCTGCGCAGGCCCCCTTATGAAGCTCTTGCAGATGATCTACATTCCATTGCTCTTGCAGCCCCAATTCGACTAGGTAAGGTTTATGCCAAATTCTAGTTTATCAGTTTGTTAATTTTTTTTCATTAAAATCGAAAAAAAAAAAAACTTAGAGAAGGCTTTAAAATTCTCTGGACGCCCATGTCAAGTGTTTTCATCTACCAATTACCACGTATTGGGTTTCCTTATTTCCATGTTGAGTAGAAAACTAGAAAATCCTATGAAATTCAGTCAAATTTTTATTAGAAAGGAAAATAAAACAATGAGTTCAACGAATCATTAACTGCAATCAGGTAAATTCTCTCAACAGAATTGTATGCCTTAAAATAAACTCGGACACCAAACAGCAGACAACTCATTATGAAGTTCAGAAGCACAACATACAATTGACATATGAAAAGAAAGCAAATCAAATCTTCTCAGCTTGACTGTTTTCTCAAATAAATACGAACAGAAATCGCTCAACCAAATTTTTAGAAACAGAACCCGGATCACCCAAAAGGCCACAATGGAAATGCAGTGCTACAATCGAAAGGCCTAATTATACATTAAAAACGGGACAGAGAAAAAAAAAATCATATAACTAAACGTTCAATTCAACGCTGAAAGAAAGGAATCAATTTTGAAATTCGATTCAAGAAGTCCTAAAAGTTACCGGCGATTAAAAACCGCAGGAAGAAGGAGGGAAGAAAATCCGCAGAATAGGAACGAAACCCTAATCTTCAGGATTGAGAGTTTAGGACCAACAAAAAAGAACGAAGAATAAAACCATTATTGAAGAATAAAACACTAGAAAATCTTTTCACTTTGAATCTCACTATTTGAGAGGAAAATAGACATGAGGTACTTTTATTATGCTGAGACTTGTCAAAACGAATCACCCTGACTCACTCGAGTTTTCTGGCCACAAGTTACAGGTGAGTTAGGTTTAGCCAACTCGACTCGCCAACTTGGTGAGTTATATTAGTCTACTTAACCCATCATTCATCAATTCATTTTTTATTTTTATCATTTTTAAAAATTAAAAATATTTTTATTAACTTTCTTAAAAAAATGAAAATTAAAGAAAACTATACTAATATCATAATCATTCAATATTAATCACTACTCACTAAGGTTTTTAAAATTGGACCGGCCATTGAACCGAGCGAAGTAACAGTTCAAGGTTCAATAATGATCCAATCAGAGTCGGACCGCTAATAATTAAATAAATTAAAGGGAAAGGAAAAGATTATTATTAAAGGGAAAGGAAAAGATGAAGAAGAGATAATTCATAGATTTTTTTCTTAATTAAAAACTTAAAAATTCCAGTAAAAATACCAAAAGATTAGAGACTAAGGATGCGTTTGGATTGACTTAATTTTGAAAAAAAGCACTTAAATTTTAAATTTAAGTACTTCCACCATATTTTTAGGTGTTTGGATGAGCTTTTATCAAAAAAGCAAAAGTTGAAAAAAAAAGTAAAAATACTGTTTATTTCTAAAGCTTGTTTTTGTAGCTTTTTATAAAAAAGCCTTTGCGGTAGAGTAAACGAAAAATCGGCGGAGCTTAATGCATTGGACAACAATTATTATCATTTAAATATGTTTTATTATCATTTGAATAATATTATAATTATGATTTGACGTGAAATTTAATTTTTGAATAAATTATTTCAATGTGAAAATTTGTAGAATAAGTATTTTTTTATTATAAGAAATAAGAGAAAACCCCCTTTTGGTCCCTCAATTGTTACTGAGTCGAGGAATCGGTCCCTCAATTGTGGGAAACTACAACTCAGTCCCTCAATTGTACAATCCTATTTACGTTTTGGTCCCTCACATCTGGTCCGTTAGTGATAGAGGTGTTAAGTGATGACGTGTCACCGTTATCTGCTTAGGTGGCCGTTAAATGCTTTGAGGGACCAAATCCTCGACTCAGTAACAATTGAGGGACCAAAAAGGGGGTTTGCTCAAATTAATATCCAACTCATTTCCACTTGACACCTCATTAAAACTACTCTNAATTCCGAGAGAATGCCTGCGACTGATGATGAAAACTCGTCGTCGCCGTCGTCGTTTACCCATTTCAGCCGTTCGCTTTTGAGTCTCTGTCGCGACCATCAGGTTCACTCCATGGAAAGCTCAACGACGCCACATGTTCACTCTGTCGCGACTTGCTCTCTCTCTCTCATGAATCTCTAAGCTTCTCGATTCCTTCCTTCGCTGCCACGAGAGCTTTTCG
>QANZ01047343.1:32997-93242 GCA_003254925.1 Chamaecrista fasciculata
TCTCGTATTTGGTCCTGTATCTTTGCTCCAGGTCCCAAATCAGTCCTATATCTTTTTTTGTCTCAGTTTTGGTCCCATATGTTTTGAAAACCTCTCATCGTTAGTCCTCCGTCTATTTTAAATTACAGTTTAGTCCTGAAAACTTCAAGTCCCTTTCACTTTACTCCCTGACTATCAAAATGAAAGTGAAAGAGCATCCATGAAGATTCTCAAACCTTACATCTTGGTCCCTAATCTATGAATTCTTTATGAAATGGAAATGCCAAAACAACACAAATTAAAGCAAATGACAGAGGGACCAAAGACTAATCCAAAAACCCCAATTCTCACTGAAATCTCTCTCAAATAATCGTCCTCAAATTCTTTAAGAAAGAATTTTCGAAAATCCACACTTTTGAGGAGGAAGGTGATAGAAGATTCCCTTACATTTAGTGATTCTGAGAGAGAAGTTTTAAAATCCCTTACATTTCTTCTATCACCTCCCTCCTCAAAAGATTGAATTTTCAAAAATTATTTTTTAAAGCATTTGAGGGTGATTATTTGAGTGAGATTTCTGTGAGAATTGAGGTTTTTGGATGAATTCTTGAGTTTCTCAACGATTTTCGTACATTTTTCCGGCGAGTTTGGGGCATTTTCTGGTGGGTTTTAAATTTTTTGTGTTTTCAGTTTTGGTCCCTCTGTCATTTGCTTTTAATTTGTGTTGCTTTTGCATTTCTATTCCATTTCATGAAGAATTCATGGATTAGGGATCAAGATATAAAGTTTGAGAATCTTTAGGGATACTCTTTCACTTTCATTTTGATAGTCAGAACTAAAGTGAAAGGGACTTGAAGTTTTTAGGACTAAACTGTAATTTAAAATAGATAGAGGACTAATGGTGGGAGGTTTTCAAAACATATGGGACCAAAACTGAGACAAAAAAATATATAGGACTGATTTGGGACCTGGAGCAAAGACACAGGACCAAATACGAGATAAAAAAAGTTATAGGACTGATTTGGGAACTGGAGCAAAGTTACAGGACCAAATTCGAGACAGAAAAAGTTATAGGACTGATTTGGAAACCACAGCAAAGTTATAGGACCAAATTCACACTTTGGCCCAATAATAATAATAATAATAATAATTTGTAGAAGAGTGCATATCAAGTCAATCTCTTTTTCACTTTAGTTCAGTATGTTTCACTTCAGATAATGCTCTTATTCAAACATTGACTATTTTTTTCACATATAATTAATCGAAAATCACCCATTTATATATTCTTTTCATGTGATTAAATAGCATCTTTCTTAACATCACTTAAAAGAAATTAATAAAAATGATAAGTTAAAATCCTTTTTTTTAAGGTTAGGTGTTGGTTTGTTCAAGGTCCATGAAAGCAAAGCAGCATTTGAAAAATGTTGCATCGGGGCATTATTGAGACCTCATTTCCTATGCTTTAACTATTTAGGATAAAACTTATTATTTAGTCCTTGAATTTATATTAAATTAATTAATTAATTATTGAATAATCAAAATATATAACTGTTCATGAACTATTAAAATCACCTACGATTTGATCTATTGATCAAATTTAAGGATTAAAAAATATAAATCCAATATAAATTCAGAGAAAAAAAATAAAATCAATTCAAATTTAGAAATCAAATTGTCTCTAAAATTTAAATCATTGATAATTGAAATATTTCAAAAATCAAATCATGTATCTTAATTATTCAATAATAGATTAGTTAACTCAATATAAATTAAGTGATCAAGTTTTGATATTCTTTATTTATTTTATAATTTATTTAATAATTTATTTATTTAGTTTTAATAAGGTGTTGATACTTGATAGTGAGCAAAAGTAAAAGAAGGTAATGAAAGAGCCATGTTCGCATGTAACCTAAAGATGGAAAAAGGTTTGACTATGATGGGGCCCCATGCTGGTGCAACATATTACAAAATCACCTCTAACTTTTTGGGATATTACCTCCTATCCATTCACTTACCTTTATTTCTAATTTTATCTTTTCATTTTAATTAGTTCAAACTTCATCAGCAATTTTTTTTTTCTAAAATTCAATCACTAATTTATAATTAATTGAACACGAAGTTAAACGTGTAGGTTTAAGATAAAATTGTAAATAAATATATATATATATATGCATGCCATATATTTTTTTTTTAATGAATTCTAATTGAGTAAACATATTAATCTCACACGAGCTAACAATTCCATCATTAAAAAAATAATTTACATACTTTAATCCTTGAAGTCATGGAATTAATACATTTTAAATTTTTTAGTCCTTACAAGTTAATCCGTAAAAAAAAAATTAAAAAACTTCATTATATTATTTTTCTTAACTTTCAAATATTAAAAAGTATATAAATTAAATTTTGAAAGATTGAGTTACCAACTCATATATCTTTCGTATGTTTACGCATATGTTTACTCTTTGAGATCTCTGTGAAAGAATATTTCCCTTTTATATTTGTCACCTTTTTTTCTTTGCCTCAAACTCCACCACACAGAAAAAAGAGAATTTGTTTAATTTTGTTTCTTAAAAAGAAAAAAGAAGAGAATGGGAGAAATAGTGGGTAAAGGCATTGAGCTTTTGAAAATGTGTATTTGCAGACAGCATCATTTTGTGCAAGAAGTCACCTTCCTCTCATTTCTTTTGGTAACTTCAAATAATTATGGTAACCTTCTCTCTTACTTATTATGCCTTCATGAGTTCCCAATTTTGCCTTCATCTTATAATTACATTTCACATCCTTTTCTAACTTTACAATTATTGCATATATATATATACTCACACTCTACATCTTAATCCACATGTAATTAAGTAATTTACTTAAAGTCTCACATTATTACTTGAAAATTTTTTCCAGGAAATGGCCCAAAGAGTAAAAAGTAGCTTCTTTGGAGCAAATTGCTCTAAAAGCTGTGGTGACTTTGATCCCTTTTTCCCTTTCTTTATTACTTTTTTAGCAGAAAGTGTAGTCAGTCAAATACAATGGTGAGAATAAGAGTTGCCTGTTTACAATGAGATTTATTTATTTTTAATTGTCTTTTTCAATATTATTATTATCAATTAAGCTATTATTGATGGGTGATGAAAGCAATTGCTATGTTATAAAAGTAGCTAAAAATCAAACCCATGTGTTTCACAAAGTGAGTTTTGAAAGAGGCAAAGACTTGTACCCAAAAAAAAAAAGGAGGCAAAGACCACATGTGAAAGAAGTCATAAAAAAATATGCATTATATTCCAAAATTGAGGTTTTAAATTTGATGTTTTTACACTAAATCATAGGCACCCATTTGGGAATGTATGAAGCTGTACTGAAAGAAAGATCATTGTCTGCACATGTCATCTTGATATATATGTAGGCCTACCATTTTAAGATGGCTGATTGAAATGCACCATGCATCAATTATATATATATATATATATATGGTTGAAAACCAAGCAAGTTTTACCATTCTTTTGTTTCCTGATGCCGACATTTTTTTATAATCTGAGATGGGAATCTGCTCATACAGATTGGATATATAGAGAAACTATCTAATCCATAAATTCTAACCAATGATATCTTGATAGATAGAAACTATATATATTTTGAAAAGATCATGATATATATGTACCCAATAATAATTAGTGAGTGTTAATTAAGGTTCAATTAACAAGATGATAATTAAGATTAATTAGGTAATGTAGAATTCAAATTTTGATAAATATATATGTATAATAGTGTGAGTATGCAAGGTGATATGGGTGGGTCAGGATGAGTGTAAGGGATGGAAACATGAAAATAGGGAGTGCAATAATATTATTCCCTTGGTCGTCTCAGGTTGTATTTATCCCAAATTGCTTGTCCTTGCTCTACTGGACGAAAGGAATGCCTCAAGCATTCATCCTATTCAAGAAAGTGATATATAATTTTGGAATATATGTATAATAGTACCATTCATTTTATATATACCTTGTTGTTTTAAGAATATCATTGGAAAGAGAATGCATATATATATATATATATAATTGGAAAATTTGAAATTTAAAAGAAGAGGAGTAGGGAGATATTGAGTGGATGAAATAATAAATAGGGAGTGAAGAAAAATAGAAAATGAAAGAATTAGTAGTCCAAATTAAAAGGGTTGAATGTTGATGAGTATATTGGTGGGGAGGGTGATACTGATGAGCTACCTAGGGAGGAGGATGGGGTATAGTAATTGTACAGTAGAGGACCACACATGTAATTCCAAACACACATTCATCATGACTTATACCCTTACTTGTCTTGTATAAAACAAGAAAAACAAATCAATATGATGGGGAAACATCACACAATTATCTCTCCTCTCTCATTCATTCTGGGTTTTTGTTTGCTTCTTCAACTATTTACAATTTAGTTTCTCTTTTCTCTTTAATTATACCCATCTCTCTCTCTCTCTCTCTCTCTCTCTCTCTCTATATATATATATATATATATATATACTTCAGCCAACTCTAAAGTCTAATCAGAAACCAGCTTTTTTTTTCTTATATGGAGTTATGAACATTATAAATATTATTTTAAAAAAGAAAGAAAGAAAAACATAAAGCTCTATATATATGTGAATCTGGAGAGAGAAAGAGAGAGAGATGGCTCCAATAATACAGTGGATAATTTCATTCATATTTGTAGACAAGAGCAGTCACGAGGGAGACTCAAAATTGAAAGGCAGAGAGATCTAAGAGAATAAATACACACTTTCTCACCCAAACAACATATAAAACAACGAAACTGAGATGCCTGCAACAACAACAGCAGCAGCAGCAAGCAGAATAAATATTCTGCACACACAATGATACAAAGCCAAAATTGATTGCCTTAGCAGAATAAAATCATACACTTGGCTTTTCAAACTCTGAATACAACACAACATAACACACACACACACACCCATCTTTCTTAATTATTACCACTCTACATATATCTATCTGTCCTTGCTCTTACAACACCAAACGAAGGAGAAGGACCACCAAAATTATACATTTCACCAGAATACTAACTCTAAAAGTAAAACAAATCAAGCCCCAAAAGTATACTTCAAGTCAAGCTTCTGCATTGCTTGCACATTTCAAGAATCCTTTCCAGTTTCTACGCCTAGCTAGAAAGGTTCTAATTAATATATAACTAATAAGGCCCTTCTTTCTCTTTTTCTCATTATTCTTATTTTGCCATATCTACACACATACATAACCATATCCATACTCTTGCATGCTGGGCTAGGCCAAAACTACTTACTGAAACAGCTCAGGAGGGATAGACAAGGAAGGAGAAGATGAGTTGGGCGGTAAAGGGGAAGCACACAAATCAAACTCTTTATCAGCACCTCCTGACATAGAGTTCTTCACACGACAGAAAACGAAGAGAAGAAAGATAGCACGGGGTCTTACAAGGTCAAGAAAAGGTCTTACAAGGTCAAGAAGACTCAAACAAGAAACAAAACAAGCTAAAACAAAGAAAAGGGGGTAGAAATTAGATGAAGAAGAGAGTCGGGAGTAAAAAGCTCAGGTAGGATAGCACCCGATCAGGATAATGAACTTGACACTAGTCCCATTCCAGGCCAACCATCATCATCCTCAACACCATCATCACCACCATCTTCATCATTATCATCTTTATCTGCTTGCTTTGGGCTATGGCAATTCTTTCCAATCCTCAAAGGCCTATACACATGCATGCTGAAGTAGCCTTTACCAGGACCTGCAATCATGGAATATCATCAGGATCAGTACAGAGAATGAACAAGAATTCATGGAAACAACAAACATACAGAATAAATATACATCTTCTTTTTGCATTATGTAATATACTTCAGTATATACAGATCAGAGGGAAAAAAAAGAAAAGAAAAGCATATATATACTTATACCATGAATTGATTGCACTTACATGTCACTACTGAACTAGTAGATATAGAACTTGAATACATAGTAATTAATCATTATACCTTTAAGAATGAAGCCATCTTGTGGTTTCATGTTTAATGAGACCTTTTTATTTTTCCCTGCTTTGTGATAATATATATAGAGAATATATAGAGAGTTTTTGGGTGAAGAAGATATGGAGAGGTTAAAGAGAAGAAAGGTAAGGAAGGTGGTTGAGGCGGCCAGTGGGCTTTGGTAGTGGACCTGACAGCGACAGGTCCAAGGCCCAGAAAGAATGTAAACGGACCTGCTGACGTCATCAGGACGGGCCTGCCCGTGATTGCCTGACCATGCTGCCCGGACTTCCCTCTGGGCCCCCCACTCCCTTAAGGAACGGACAAACAGTAAAATAAATAGGATGGAGGAACTTGTTGACCAACATAGAAATTAAAATACAGTGGGTGGCCCGTTAAATATACATATATATTAATGCTAGATTTACTGTTTATTTGTTCACTGAAACATGTTTAAGCTCTTAATTCGCATTTAGTTGTAGCTCCTAAGTAAGTCTATAATTAATTTTAAAACTATATTGACAGATGAAAAGAATTAGAGCATTTTTCAGTTTTTAAGTTTTAAATTAAAGGAATTGAATTGAAAGTTAGAGGAATGAAATACATGTCTTATTATATGAATTTAAGCTTAAGAAACTAGAATCACTATTATTTTTAGCTAATTTATCATTACTTTTGTAATGTTCTCTAGTTTAGGAAATGTTTGTACAGTGGGGACATAATGGTTAGTTTACTAATATCATGTTTTGACCAAGCTTATAAAAAAAAAGTTGAGTTATTTTCCTTTTTTCAAAAAAATAAGTAATTATCTTAATTTCTTTCGGTATTCGCAGAGCTTTATTTTTTTTTAATAATAATATCAGCAATTTTTCAGTGAAAATAACACACAGTTGATGCTTTTCTTTTTATGCAGAATGAAGAAAAAAATTTCGTTTAAACAAGAATAGCCCAATGTTTAATTACCTACTCTTCTCATCTAATTTGATTTGAAAGAATCGAACCGAATCAAGAATCGATGCCTAATTTGATTTGAAAAAAACATAAAATTAACAGCCTAAAGAACAAGAACTGAAAAAATCGATAAAAATGTTTTGATGATTAAATCAGTTCATTTTTTTTTTTCAAAAAAAGTTTCAAGTTAAAATTATATCATTTTATGATATATATTTTTGTTCCAAAACATTAAACTGAAGCCTTTTAATATTTAACAAATTTTGGTAAGTATTTTGAAATATTAAACATATAATATGATTGATGATAATCTTAATTTTAACAGTAATAACAAATTATAATAAAAAATATAAAGAAAAATTATTTGTATAAAACCAAAATAAATAAAATTATAATAATATTTTATTCATTATATTTAATTTATGATTATATAATTCTTTATAACATATCAATTTTTAATTATTACTAATTTGATCATGATTTAATTATAATTGAACCATTGAAGCCATAAGAATTTTAGTTCAATGACTGATGTAAGTTTTAAAAACTTGCTCAAATCTCATTTTGTACAGCATATTCCTACTGTCTACTAGCCCTAGCATTTAGCCATCTGTACTTATAACAAACCCCAAAAAAAAATCCCAGTGGGAAGCATACACGTGCAGAGGATGATGCTTAACATACTACGTACATAAATCCTCCCTTCAAAAACATTAAAAGATAGAAATGACTTTTTCATATAATAAAAATGGAGCTGCAAAGTTGTTTTATAATAAAATATTCCACACTTGTCAGATTCAGAGTATTAAATATTTAATTTGAATATTTACATTTATAATTTATAATAACCTTCAGTCAAATGGACTAAAATAACTAACGTGATTTCATGTCATGACTCATGAGCATTCCTCTTGTAATAATACAACATTGACCTAAGAAACAAAACTGACCGATTTGATTTTTAACCAATAATTAAGGTTAGCTCGCAATCTTATTGATATTTTAATATTAATTTTCTTAGAAAAGCACTTATCTTTAATTTCTTAAATCATGATCTTGTTGCGTGGAAAATAATATACATAGAGTATGAGAATTGAAGTATGTGGTAAACCATCAATGTACGTAGCATATTGATCAGCTGGTGGGTCAAGTGTATTATTTGGTAAGACAGAGACCTGAGAAATCTAAAAAAAAGTAAAAATAAAAAAGGAGGTGTAATGAATGTTGTTTGTAGTTATCCATGGATGGAATAGCTTGGATTATTCTCTTAAATTGGGTTAAGTTTAAAAATCAAGTGGTGCCAATGAGTTACCCCCAAAAGAGGGGACAAATGAAGAATTAAAAAAAATATGTGTAATCTATTGGGTAATATGAAAGAGGGAACAAGGAATCTGGCCAACCCATACAAAATTATTTATTATGCTAACCTATACTTAATATATATACTATACCTCTAAATGCACAATAAATTAGGGTTTTGTGATGATGCCAATGGAGGAAAAATAAAATATGAAGCTTTCAAGTACATATATGACTGTTTATGTATAAATATCACAGTCTCCAAAATTAAAAATGGTCAAACAAATTACAAAGTCGCACCTTCCCCAATTTCTTGGCCTGCGTAGTTCTCTATAGTTTTAAATCAATTTTTGTTTTGATTGACTTGTACTCTCACTAGTCACTACCACAACCTCACTAGCCAGCTTCACACTTTTTGTGGTATTCTTTTGGACTCACAAATCTTAGATGCAAGAAAATTAGATTTCATTATATATATATATATATTCTAATATTCAAGTCTTGAGTTCCAGGACAAACACATACTTAATACAACTCAAGAGTCAAGACTGTATGATTCAACCATTCTAAAAGTTTTTCTCTGTATATTATATTTTCAATTGAAAAAAGTGAAGAACCCAATTAAAAAATATCAAAAAATATCTAAATGAGACCCACCTTGAATACACTGAGAATAGAAAATCAACAAATTGATATCTATAAGGCTCTCTTTGTACCCCATGTTTAGGGTCAAGTGTCCCCACTGCTTCTCTCCTATTCCCTTTTGCTCTCTCTCTCTCTCTCTCTCTCTCTCTCTCTCTCTCTCTCTCTCTCTCTCTATATATATATATATATATATATATCTTTCTCGCTTTTTTATTTTCAAACACCTTTGGCACCATTACACGTTAAACAGGTCCACTCCCTGATGCTCATCTGAAGCAGTAAATAATATAGCAGAAATGGGCTCAGTCCTTTTTTTTTTTCATTATTTCTTTTTATCTTCTGTTCTACCCACCTTAAGCAGAAGAAGTGCATTCTGATATCCTAGCCTTTTATTCCATTCTGTGACCATACCAAATACTTTGCTATTATGATTGGATTTAAAAATACGCCCTACTCTATCTACTACCCAAAAGAAATTTTTTATTGTCCGTGCATGTATGTATCCTGTAAGCTTGGATTAAAGGTCAGAGAGAGAGACCAGAATAATCCTCTGCAGCAACAGGACAACATTGGAAATGTCATTCATGCACAAACACATGTGTGTAGTAATAGTATATGTGTGTGTGAAGTTTCAAAACTACAGCAAGCTTGAGAAAACAAGGTTTTTGGTACCTTTTAGCTATATATGTAGTACATACATAGATACATACATACATACATCTTAAATGGTTGAGTTGAAATACATTATACATTGACTAAAAAGTTTCTGGTTTGATTCTCAACTTGAATCTTTTGTTTTTAAAGTAGCTGGAAGCCTGAATCAACCTATTTCACTCTCAGATATCTGTTCACATTAATTATGTGCAGGGAAGAGAATATTGTACCTAAGAGGAGGGCCCTTGTTGGTAACGTGATCTAATTAATGTATTGCTTGAATATACAAGAGACAGCTAACTCAATTATGTTCTACAGTGGCAAACTGTTGCCAAGGCTAATTGTTTGGCTCTATATCTAACTTTTGGAGAACTGGAGTTGGACCACTACTTCTCCCAATTTGTCCTCGATTCTCTTCTCATTGGACATCCCAGAAACTTCCGCCAGAAAAACATTGCAAAAGCCAAAGCTTAATGCCCTACATATGTCTGTGGCATGGTGGTGGTGATGGTGGTAGATATACAATCTTGATCTGCATTTTTCACCCTTTCTTCCCTCCCTAGTCGTTAATTAGTTAGACTCTTTGGTATTACTTTCACGCAGTCAAACACATCACATCAGAAAACTTCCTCAAGTTACAGCTTTTGACACGACTTTCTTAGCAAGATAAATAACAATGGTGCATTTGGGTAGTTCACATCTTTCTGATAAACAAGGAGTAAAGTTGCAAAGATTGCAGGTGCTCCTAATAATGGTATTAATAAGCAGCAGAAGACACGAAGACAGGACATGATGCAATCCAAAGACTAGAATGTGAGTCTGTGACAAATTAAAATGTGTAGTATGTATATATACACATGTCATTTGAAGTGATACATCGTGTTTAATAGTGTGTATAGCTAGTATTAATTGGCACTTGATGGACTTTTATTAAGACATGAATAAGTGGCACTGGCGTTATCATATTGGTGTGATTTGGGTTGAAATGTAAGTTTGATGTGATGTTACTAATGAGTGAGATGCAGAATTGGACAAGGAATCTATTGAAAACTGAGACACGGACTAGTTGAACAAATATCAAACAGATGGTAGGCAGGCACATATTCATGTGTACCTATATTTATACATATATATATATATATACAGACCACAGATCGATAAACAATTAAAACACGTATATATAGAAGGAAGGAATTGAGTTCCAGAGGCAGAATAGAATAGAATAGGGTTGTGATTTTGTTGCATGAAGTGACTCCAAACAACAACTATGCACAACCAAATCAGGAAATCAATAATACACAACACAAGGATAAAAGGATGGAGTGAAAGGGGCATACCAAGCCGTACATGTTCGCATGTGGACAAAGTGGAGCTGTTCCGGCATTATTAATTCTGTAGCTAGCTCCAAGTCACCATTTAGGAGAAGAAAGCTACAAAACAAAAAATTAATAAATTAATAACATCAAAACCTGCAAAGATTCTCTCAGATTGAAAAAGAGATAAAAAGAACGAACGAACGGTGATCGAGTGAAATTTTCATAAGAAGATTGAAATTGAAGGTTGAATATCCGAACATGGGGTGGTGGTGGGGTCCACCTGGTCGCCATCAATTTCCGGGTAAAAGAGTGACGCCCACATTCAGAACTAATCCATGCTCTGAAACTCTGAACCATATTCTTTGTTTTGCAGTCTTCAGATTCAGATAATACAGCAATGCAATGCAAATGCAGTTTCTTTCTTCCTTATAATTCAACCCTAGATTGAGATTGAGAGAGAAAATTGGTACATTACAGTATTATTTGCATTATTTCTTCTTTTTTCTTTTTTTTTTTTTTAAATCAATCAATCATCTTTGTTGTGAATGCACTGACTCTGAGTACCACGAACATATATATAAAGCCCTTTTTGTGTGTGACTCCAGAATGTGCAAATCAGTTTCTTTGAAACTCTTAAGGGCCCAGAAAACCATGCTCCTTCCTTGGATTTTGTGTTCGGAAAGTATTGAGCCAACTATGAACTAGATTTGGGCTTTTTCACGAATACCACCAACATCGATGTTCATTTCAACTATTTTGCTTGTTAGGCCCAAAAGGCCTCATATTCTTAATCAAAATATCTAATCACATTGACTATGTAAAATTGTAAATATTTATCTGATTAGATGCACTTAAAATTGTTAAAATCAGACCGAACGGTCGTACCGGTTCAACTGTCAACCAACCACTAAAACGAGTTGGTTTAACCTAATCACATTGACTATGTAAAATTGTAAATATTTATCTGATTAGATGCACTTAAAATTGTTAAAATCGGATCGGACAGTCGAACCGGTTCAACTGTCAACCAACCACTGAAACGAGTTGGTTTAACCTAAAAATCAAATTAGCAGTTAGAACGGATTAAATCAGATTTAACCGGCTAAAACTGTCGAATCAACGGTCCAACCGCTGAACCGGTGGTCCAATCACCCATTAATTTTTTTTAAAAAAAATTCACATTTTAACTTTTAAATAAAAAATTAATGAAATCAGATCTAAAACTCACTTAATTTATTTTATTTTATAAAAAAATTATTTGATTTGCATAAAATTCATTATATTTTAAAATTTATCTAGCTATATATGTGTTATGTTGTGTTTATTTTACGTCTTTGTATTATTCTTGTAATATACTCTATTTCAATTTAACAAAAAAAATAAAAATGTTGAATTATTAATTTTATTTGTATGTATATAATGTTTATATTTTATATATAATAAAAGTAATTAATATTTATTATTTATTGCATTATCTGGTTCGACTGATGGTTTAATCGGTTAAACCGATCAAACCATGAACCGAACACTTGTCCGAGTCATTTAATGGTTCGGTCCTAACAACATTGCTTAAAACAATTTGGGAAAAAAAAAAAACTTAAGAGTAGTAGCTTTAATTTTTTTTTCCAAAAAAAACTTGTGTTTTACATTACTCCGTATTATTTCTGATTCATCTTTTAACTTTGAAAGTGTAAATATCTTTAATACAATGATTATAAGAGTAAAATTAAGTCAATGTGATTGACCTGAGTTCTCATATCGTGAATCTCACCTCCTTTTAGGTAGCAGAACTTATGGGTTTGTGGGAGCAAGTCTTTCTAGTTTATACCACCATAACCATAATTTCCTTGTATTAATTAATGATGTAGTTTTTCAAAATTACTTTTTGACCAAAGATTCAATTAAAAATGTGTCATTGACTACAATAATAATAGTTGTCAATATCATGTTTTGAGAATTCACAATAAATTTTTTTATAAAATATTCTGGATGAATTTACAATTTAAAATTTTTATTCGTGGAAATACTATAATTGCAATGAATTGCTACACATGGATTTGACGTTTAAAGAAAAAACACAGCGTAATTTGGTGTTTATTTTGGAACTCTTATAGTTGAATATAAAACTACTTAATAGTGTAGTTGAGCAGCAGACATTAATGCCGTAACTAAAGCTAAATTAGCGGCTTCAACTATCATTCCAATTCGGCTATCTTTTCAATTACTTCCTCCGTTCTTGAATATCTGCTTTTCTGGAGAACTTTTTTTATTCCAAAATATCTGATGTTTTATAACTTCAAGAGAGCATTAATTATTCTTTTACCATTCTATCCCTATTAAATATAGTAGAGTCATAAATGAATAAACATTTTTCAAGTAATTTAATAGGGATAGTTTAGTCTTTTTACCTCATTTTTGTCTTTATTTTAGGTGAGCTAATCATTTCCTTGGTCTGTGTGTATTTACCTTAAATATCAGATATAGAGGAACGGAGGGAGTAGTATAATGTAACAGGTTGATTTTTTAAAAAAAAAAAAAATTGAAGCGAGTTCGTTGACATTATCCTCTCGTTTCACATTTGAAAACGCATTCAACACTATCAAAAAAAAGAAAACGCATTCAACATTTATCCAATTTTTTTTAATCGAAGCGAGTTCGTTGACATTATTAATCTCTTAGATTCCTCTTTCGTAATTCTATTTTTAAAGATCAGAAGTAAGAAATCTATATATATGGGCTGCCTTCTAGAAGGGCTTGCTTCAGTTCGCCACATTATTAGTGACCAGAACAATTAGATGGGCCCATTTGTTATCTAGTTATACCAAAGAAAAAACAAAAAAAACCTTAAAAAGAATTTATAATATTTGATGTGTATATATATACTAGACGGCTTTGTCTATAAAATTTAAAATAATTTAATATTAAAAAATCTATAAATTTGTATAAGTAAAGAAATAGAAGAAAGAAAAGAAATTAAACTAATAATAAAAATAAAAGTTCATGCTTTAAAAAAAAATCATTACATGAGTGAAAATTAATCATGGCCTCATAGATTCGTGGATGGAAACGCAAGTTACTAAAGTTAGAGTGATATGCCAAACAAAGCTTTGTTGGTAGGCAATCTGTAAGTGTCTATGTAAGCGCTCATAGAGCCTTGAAGTCTGTCCTGACCTTTGTGAGCCCCCGAGACCCACCTCACCTAAACTTTCGTTCACCAAAAAAAAAAGTTAGAGTGATATTTTTACTTTATATATTTATTTGTAATATATTGAGTATATATTACAGTTTTAAAATAATGACTATTATAATGTTCCTCAGACATATATAATAGTATAGATAATAAAAAATTCTAACATATGAGACTGACAATGTAAGAATTAAAACTATCCAATTATAATGATGATTAATAATAATAATCATCATCAGATGGGAGTATTAAAGTTTAATAGATGGCCAATTGACTCTCCGGTCAATTTTTCTACTAGTTTGTTCTCCCATGAGTATGTTTATACATTCAAAATTAAAATTAAGAAAAAAAAATCATAATTTAGATGTTACTGGGGTATAAGGTGATTATTTTATTTGGAGAGTGTGATGTATGGCGTAAGCAATGATATAACGGATCGGAGTACACAGACCAACATTATAAATTAATTGGATCGATCAACAATATGAGTGGTGATTGACTCGTGTTTTATGTGTTAACGAAGGTTCAAACTATGATTATTGTTACTATCATTAGTTATTATTAATTTTCAAATTGGTCTTTGTTTATACCGTATGGTCAAATTAAAGCACTGATGAGCTGATAATCTCGTCGACAATAATTTAGTAAACAAACAGTCTTTAACAAGTCACGGCGAACTCAAAGAAGAAAAAGTGGAAAACTCAACACATCGAGAAGCTTCAAACTAGCTATAAAGGCTGCAACCACATGTGATCATGTGTTATTTAAATACTTAATTTTAATGAATTAAAAAATTACTTTGTTAAATTACACCATTTTTTGCAGTGCGTTGTAGTACAGTAGTAGACAATATTAATTCCTTATATATTAAATATAATCTAATGCCAGTGCATTTTTTGTCAAAACTTTATTTTGGTCGGTAATACTTATTTCAAATTATGTTTTGTTCCTTAATTTTTTTTGTTCTATTTTAGTCCTTAATGTCTCTCAATAGTTCTAGTTTTATCCCTAATATTTCTTAAAATGTTCAACAATTGGTCCCTAACTATTGAATATGATGATACCTTTCTTGTTTTGTAAGTTTGAATGCAAAAAAGTTGAAGTTATAAGTTTCCTAACAAGTTTTTTTTTTTTTTTTTTTTTTTTTTTTTTTTNTTTTTTTTTTTCTGTTTAGTTAGTGTCGTCAACAAACGAGGTTGAATCGGTCATGAAATTGGACCCGAATGTGAGCCTATTATTTCATGAAGTTGGACACATATCCCATTTCAAGTTCGAATATAGCGAAATCGAAGTTATAGTTATTCTTGACAAGTTTTTTCTGTCTAATTAAAGACATCGACAAATGAGATTAAATAGTACTTCAAAAGTGGGTTTGATCAAAACAACAATACTAAATTTGGAAGTACTATTTGACCTTATTTGTCGATAGTTATAACTAGACAGAAAAAAGAACTCATTAAGAGTAACTCGTAGTTTTAAATTCTTCGTCGAATTCAAACTTGAAATGAGAAAAAATATACTAAATTCATAAAACGGAAGCCTCTCACTTTCGGGGTCTGATGTAACCTTGTTTGCTGATGACCCCCACTTGGGAAGAGAAATAACTCATCAAAAGTAACTCGCAACTTCAATTTTATCGTGTTCAAATTTAAAACGAGAGAAATATGATCATATTCAATAGTTAATAATTGACCAAAAAAAATGTTGGAAAATAGTAAAGACTAAGATGGAACAAAAATAAACATTAGAAACCAAAACAGAATTTGAGGTAAATGTTAGGGACCAAAACGAGGTTTTGACCTTTATTTTCAAGCCCCTACTCTTTTTTTTCCTTACTTATATATATATATATATATTCCACACATAGAATTCGTGATTAAATGTACGCACATGGAGCATATATATAATATATAAATATCTAATAATTTAACTTTAGCTGATTGTAATCCTAGTCATTTGTCTTATTTTCCTATCACAATCAGGAACTTTGACATCTGCACGTTATTCTTAATTTTTGTTTCATCACATTTTATTAGCGTCCTCTCATTTGGGGGGAAGGGTGGTCTATAATGTTCTATTATAGAAATGCAAACCACTAGATGATTTTGAAGTGATGATGCGGAACAAAATATTTTGATCGGGTATATATTTTATTTAAAGTTAACAATAATTTAGTTATTTAACCCCTAGGATATATATATGTTGGAGAAAGATAACAATAATCATCTTTAAATCATTATATTAATTGCCATTGTTTATAGAAAAAAAAAAGTGATGACTTGTATCAATAGAAGAGAAATTTCATCTTTAACCAGCTCCATGAATTATCTGAATATAATATATGTTTTTTTTTAAATATCGTGCGCTATGTTTATCTTAAGTTTACAAAGTAATTAAGTTCTACAGAGTTTAGAAAATTCGAATATCCATGTAGCAAAAGCTACCACAAACTAAGCACATCATTGCATTAATTATTGATTTTAACTAAGTTCACAATAACTTTTCAACTCCTTATCATAATAATGAGTAATGACGACGAAAATCTACTAATTATTTGTATTCTGAATATATGAAAAATTAATTTGATGATTAGGGTTTTTACATAATCAAACATGAAACGTACTATTCTCAATGTCACTGACATGCATGATGATATATTGTAAATCCTTGAAGCTATAGTTGTTTAGGGTTACCAACAAATAATTAGTCAAGTGATAAGCAATTTCATAGTGTATACAATTATTCTTGTTGTAAAACTCTTATATCATATTTAAGTGAACAATTTGAATCGAATTTAAATTAGTCAAAACAAAATAGTCAATACTGTAGAACAAAAAAATAGCTCTAGGGTTTGAAAATCTATATGGAAGCACATATATAGAAGAATATATAATTACCGTAAAGCTAAGTCCAATTTCAACAAAATAAATTCTGATTAAATATTTTGTTGAGAAAAAATTATGATGAAATATTAACAAAAGAAAATTATTATAAACATTAATTTCTATGGGGACTAAAGCTTATAACGTAATGTATTTTAATTAATATATAAGAATATATAACAAAAAAGTGCAATTTTGTATTAATAAAGAAACAAATAAACAAACCCACACGTACACACATTAGAGAAAACACTAGCTCGTAGAGTCCAACATGAAATGAACTTTCCAAACTAAAGAAAATGGGGTTTGCGAAATTTTAAAATAATGTATAATTAATTAGGCTTAATTAGTTCATATGGATAAAATTATATAATGTGTGGTTGTATTTCAATACTTAATTAGCATCATAGAGAGAACACTTCCATTAATGTAACTCAAACCCTAACGCGCACTTAAATCTCATCCTTAAAACCCCCATAATTAAGAAATTGAAACATTTATATGTAACATGTCATCATCGACGACCTTATATATATATATATATATATATATATATGGATGAGAAAGACCTAACTGCAAAAACATGTTTTTATAGCTTGAAGTGGAATGCAAACACAGGCATGCACTTTATTCGTTACGCCTAGGAAAGATCTTCTCTTCATTTTTAGGGCTGTGACCTATGCAAAGTTTGAATTTCACAAGAGACCAACACACACACATTCAAGTTTGTGGCTGTGAGTGAATTAAAGCCTACAAGGCTATACGACAGAAAACAACAAAACTTGGCTCAAATTATATATGTACATAATTAATAATAATAGTAATAATGACTATTATATATATTATTTTTAGCCAAAAATATTACAGCTATTATGTAATATTGAATGTCTGAGTAAGGACTAACGAGTCATAGTTTAATTAAAATATTTGAACGTATGAACTGTATATTAAGATAATAAAATTGTGCTCTTATTACTTTTAATCGAATAATAATACCACTTGATTGACTTTTTTATTTATTGGAAGAGTTGATAATCAAGAAGTATTTAGAAAAGGTACTATTGTACCAAAAATGGGCGTTGATGAAAAGTGAAAACGTAGCCTTAACTTGCAGCCATGTACAAATTTAGTTGTTTCGCTTTCATCACAAAGCCTTCACGCAACTGCTGAATGAGAATGATAACGATGTGCTAATGTGGATACAATTAATACCATAATGTCAATGGAGGACTAGCTAGAAACTGGTGCAAAAGACAGAAATATTGAAGATCGATATCATCATAAAGTGCACAAAAATTAATGAACATTTATCTTTTTCTGTAAACCTATCCATGCTTCAATTTCTATATTTTGACTATTTTGAATACACAGTATATGTTGTGTGGATCTATTAGTAATAATGGGCCATGTGAAACAAGATAGAGGATATTCAGTGATTTTCTCATTATTTGTATTTATATTCGTTTATTTTATTTAATATTTATACATTATTCGTATTTAATAAATTAGTATTTTGTTTTTTTATAAGTAAAAATTTAGGTTAGTTGGGTCCCGGGGCTCACCAAGATTAGGATAGGCCTCAAGGCTCTATGAGTACTTATAGAGATACTTACAGATCGCCTACCAACAAGGCCCTCACATTGGCAGTGGGATTCGAACTCACGACCTTGCGGGTTTAATAAATTAGTATTTGTATGCGTACTCTATTTAATATCCGATATCCAATAGGTCCTGAAATATTTAAAATATCCAAAAATAATATATATATATAGGATATGACATCTTAATTTAAAAATTGAATATATTCGATATCCGATTTTCAATATCTATTATATTGAAATAAGATAATTTAAAATATAATAAAATTTTTATTTTATAGAGTATCAAACATCAGATATCTTAAATACACGTTTATTTTAGACGAATATATCGAATAATTGAAACAATATCCGATTAGTATTCACCGTATATATGATAATTTAAAGCTTTTCACATATGTTATATTTGATATATCGAGTATTCGATAAATATTGAATATTTTTTATAAGTAAACTTTGATGGGTATATAAATTGCAATCCCTACCTAGAAGACCCTTTTTGTGAACATTGGATCGAGTTGTATAAATTTATAGTTTTTGATCATTTTAAATGATGTGCTCAATGGTCCTAGCTATAGCTAGTTTGCAAAATGTTTAATTTCACACATTATTTTCTTATATATTTATACTTCAATTGCCTGTGGAACTAGATAACTTACTCCACGTGGTTCATTTATTTTCTTACACTTTAAGGAAAGAAACTCCCAAAAGTTATATATCTATACTAGGGGTTTTCTGTGCCCGTTCATGTAACGTTTGATTTGATATTTGTAGTTATTTAGTGATTAAATAGTATATTTCTATTATTATTAGAAATGTGAAAATTAAAAGACCAAATAATAAGTTTTCGCTTTCTTAAATCCCATCTACTACTTTTTTTCTCTCATTATCTATATTTTTTTCTCTTTTAATATTTTAAAATAAAATTAATTTTAACCAACCAAAACACCTCTCACACATATATAGTATAGATATAGATATGTGTTCCTGTTACCACAAAGACTTTCTTTTTCAAACTCTAAGCTGTTCAAACTTGTCCACAATCAAATTTACCAACATATATATCATCAAGCTTCAAGATGCATCACGATCTACACACTCAATAATTAGACAAATTTATGGTGATTTCTCCCTCTATATTCTGCATAATAATAATATCTTTTGTTTTTTTCTTATGTGAGAGGATAATATCTCCAAAATTTTGGCAAAATATTTATAAATTGTAATGAAGTCACGAGACATGGAGGAACACTTTTGTAACAGTAAGAAGAGGGTCCCACACACGAGAATGAATGAGATGGCGCATCAAAGTATAACACTTCCACATCAACATGATGGGACCCACCTAAGTCTCACACGTGGGTCCCACTCACTGACTCGGAACTTGAAAGTCGCTTCCTTCCTTGCTTTAATGGGTCCCACTCTCACGAACACATACGATCAATTCAAGCGTGGCTCCATAGACATACGTATATTTATACATACATGGTATTAAAAATATGGAATCACATAAGGGTATTAAAAATAAAATAAATTGAAATTTATAAAGACCAAAATATAATAAAAATACTTTAAGAACTAAAATAATATGCACCATATACATCAAAATGTAACGAGAAAAAAACAAATAGAGTCATGATAGGAACTAATGGCAAAGCAAATTAAAAACTTTAAAAATCAAAACAGAACATAAAATATTTTAGGGACGAAAACCAGATGTATCATATATTTGAGGGACTAATATAAAGTTTTGACATATGCTTTTCTATCAAATTCCATGAAGATTTATTCTAGTGGCGGCAATAACACGTGGCAATTCCTAAACACCTCTCTCCCCAGGACCACTTGGGTGGCTTGTCTTATAGGCACGCGCCTACAAAATTTTCCCGCCGCCATACCCTCTTTCTTTTCTTTCTTTCTTTCTCTCTTAAAAAAAGTCTAAAACTATTCCTTCACGTTTCACTTTGCCTTTTGTCCCTCACTCGGCACGTGCGAGGCCTCCCTTTCTTCAGTATAGTTAATGGATTTAGGAATCCACTCCTGTATCAAATTACCAAATTGCCCACCAGGCACCATCATCAAATTATGGATTAGTAATTAATCTTGATATGATTACATATATACGATAGTTTAAAATTATATTGTCCGTACAAATCCAACAAATAAAGCAATATGGGGGAAATTGGGGTCATTGGAAATTTGGAATCCTCCGTAGGTGGCAAGAGCTTTCGATCATTAACGTTAATTTATGCTTTTCTAATGAGATAACAAAAAAATTTAAAAAAGAAAAGTTTGTGTTTCATCTTTTGAAAGTTTTGTCCTTAATGGGCAACTTGAACATCGAAGCTAGCCACGTCTATAAAAACTCTAATTATTGCGTTATTGATTATTCTATCATCACCCTTTTCTTTTAACCATCTACAAACACATCGATGGGGGGATTTATAATCCTTTGGTTCATGTCCCATGGACAAAAGTTTCTAAAGTGGGATAATTGCTCATTTTATAAACAGTTCCAATAGGAACTCTGAAAAGGAAAATTTTTAAAAAGAAATAATAGGAAGAGGAATAAATAAGAAAAGGGGTGGCGTGGAGCCAATTATTGTGCACATCTTTAATGAGTTTCTTTTCATAATTATTTGTTCCATCATGCTTCAATTATATATGCATTCACTAATTATAGCTAGCGCCTAGCTGTAGGGTTTAGGGAATTAAAAATGTCGATTAAACAGTAAAATAAACCAAGGTGAAAAAAAAACAAGAGTTATTAGTTATATCAGTACTTTACTTTATATTAATGATTAAATAAATACAATAAATGTGTGCGATTGATATAACTAATGTTCCTGTATATGGATAGAGTCATATTTACATGAATAGGCCTGTCCACGACATTCATTTTTTTTTTTTTAAAAAAAGAAATGAAGAAAATGAATAATTAATAAGAACATGAATCATGCGTGTTAAAGAGAGTTTAAAATTTAAATTACAAATACATAGAACAAGAGATTAAAGAAAGAATTAAAGTAGAAAGAGTAGTGGTAATATACTAATATATATATAATTATGAATAATCCACAATTGATAATGTTTAACATTTGTAAATCCACAGTTTCACTACTTAATGACCTATGTTGAGTTCATCACCAGTACATTTCCACATGGATCCTCTATATAAGAATTTATTCTGTTTGGTGCAGCTTCTAGCTTGCTAGCTACTTTATATCTCTAGCTCTGTATATTTCCAAGACATCCCCCCCTTCCCTTTAACTCTTGATAAAATTAAGTAATAACATAAAAGAAAAATATACATAAGGGTTTAATTTGTGTTTGGGTTTAGATGTTGTTGGCAGTGAGTTGTTGCTGTAAAAACAACAAGTTTTGTACATCCCAGAAATTGTCCGACTCCGACGTGTCCCCCACATACTGCTGGTTGTTGTTGTTGTTTGGGTGGAGAGATAGCATATCCATATCCATATCCATATCCATTCCGGGGACAGAGTAGTAATCTGGGAGCGAGAGATTAGTAGTAGTAGTAGTCCCGTAGTAGTGGTCGGAGAAGTCGGAGATAGGCGAAAGCTGATGAGCAGATGAGTCGGTAGTAGTGGTAGTGCTAGTAGTATTGTTGTTATCGGAGGCGGAATAAGCATTACTAACAGTATTAGTAGTGTGCGTAACCTGGTGGGATATTCCCCCGAACTGATGAAACTGAATATTGTTAGAGGCTTGGATGCGCTCAACAAGCCTGGGCATCCAAAGGTAACGCATGGTGTCCTTGAATTGCTTGCTGTTGACGTCACATTTCAGCTGTTTCGCGTGTTTCTGTACTCTTGTTCTCCAGTAATTCTTTATCTCATTGTCTGTTCTCCCTGGCAAGTACTGCGCGATTTTCGACCATCTGTTTCCCCAACGAGAATGAAGCTCCAGAATTAGTAGCTGTTCTTCCAGGGTGATGTTGCCACGTCGGACGTCGGGTCGGAGATAATTCAGCCACCTCAATCTGCAGCTTTTTCCGCTTCGTTTAAGTCCTGTAAACTCACTTACATCAATTAATTCAATTTAATTTCATTCACAAAATCGAATAATTAATTAATATCAATACCCGCAGAGCGAGCCAGGGAGTTCCAGCGCCCATCGCCGTGAGAGGCAATGTAATTGATGAGGGTGAGATCTTCATCGACGGTCCAGGGGCCTCTACGCAGCTGATCCAATTCGTCGTCGTTTTGGAGGCTACTGCTTCCTTCTGATCTCGACATAGATGAATATAATCGATGCCTATCTACCAAATACACTTTCAGAGATTATAGCTTTTTAGTTTGGGACAGAGAGAAGAAACAGAGTAGTGATGAGAGACATCCACTTCTAATTGGATTAATGTTGAACATGTACTACTGGTGGGCCTTTTATAGACACACTTCCAAATAACGGATTGAGTTCAAACTTAAATAAAATCAAGTTAGGGGATTAATTAATTAATATCTTAATTGTATTGGGATATTTTTTTTTTAATTTAAAATTCTTCTATTGGCTCAAGAAAAAATTAGGTAATGTTATTTATTTTAATCATAAAATCTGATGAATAAGGTTGAACTATTTTTCTTATCCTCAAAATTTATATTAAGAGAAGCTCAAGGACCAGATCCTCTGTATTTCCTTCTCCATGTATTTCTTATGGAGTTAGAGAGAGAAAAGAAGAGGAAGTGAGAGAAAATATGAATTTTATAAAATAATAATATATAAGAATCACTCTTTCTCTTTCTCTCTCTTATTTTCTCTTGCTATCTCTCTCATACTCTACCAGAAATGTAGAGAAAGAAAATATAGAGGATCCATTTTCCTTGACACTACCCACGGGGAGTTGCTTATTTTATTCTTAAAATTTGTTTACTATAATTTTTGTTCTCAAAGTTTTAATATTTTATATTTTGGTTTATTTTAAATCTTTTGTTCTTATTTTGTTTAATTTAATGGATTAGTAGTAGACATACAAGTAATGTAAACTTGTAAAAAACCAAAACTTAAATTTAACTCAAAAGTAAAAATTTTGATAAAATTTATAGTTAATTTATTAGATGATGAATATATATAGATGATAAAATTAACTAAAATATAAAAAATTTTAGACAAAATTAATAGAAGATAAATTTTGAAGATAAAAGTAAAAATTAATATAAAATTCATGGAAAATTAGTAATAAATAAATTTACTATAAATTACACTTTGGTACCATGTGGTTTGACCCTATTTCACTTTGATACCTTGTGGTTTGAAACCTGACACTTTGGTACCCTGTGATATTCTCCATTAACACTTTGGTACCATTTGGAGCTTATTTTTTAATTTTAACTATAACAAATTTTGTAAAAATTACATATTGACCCCAAAAAGTTTTCTAAAAATTACAAATAGGTCCCTGGATACATATTATCTAGGGACTAAAATGAAAACTTTAAAATAATTTTGCGGTTAATATGTAATTTTTATAAAATTTATTATGGTTAAAATTACAAAATAGCTCCAAATGGTACCAAAGTGTTAATGTAGAATACCACAGGGTACAAAAGTGTTAATGTAGAATACCACAGGGTACAAAAGTGTCAGATTTCAAACCACAGGGTACCAAAGTGAAATAGGGTCAAACCACATGCTACCAAAGTGTAATTTACCCTAAATTTTAAAATAAAATTCACAACTAATATACAATTTGAGAAGTAAAAGTTATTTTTACCAATAAACAATTTAGAGATTGTAAATGAATTGTAAGAGAGGGTATAGGGAGATTGACTTTTCTATCATGCTTTGCTGTCATGTTGTACGTGATGTGTGGCCGTACCTAAATGCCAATTGAGCTTATCGCTTTCTCTTCCTCACCACATTACAAAACCCAAAATCTCATCATATCATATATATATATATATATATATATTGATATGTTGATATTGATATTGATACCGCACATGATTTTATACCCTTCCCTGTTTCTCATACGTGTACATACATAACATAAAGCTTTTATGTGCCCATATTAAAAATAAATATAAATTAAACAAAAGTTAACCAAGCTAGCTAGTCACAAATATTTTTGTGCGTGTGTGTATATATATATATTTTTGGCCAGATATATGGGAATTTTTTTTTGGCCTGGATACATGAGAATTAATGTATCTAGTTTCACTTAAATCCTTTTTGTTGAGCATTACCCACAAGATTTTAAGCGCAGCCAATTGGTTTGGACCACCACAGTAATATAATGTATATATATAGTTTAGCTGGTCAGCCAAATTTTCTATATTTTTATATCTATTTATAATATATCATTTTAAAAATCAATGAGTGAAAAATGCCACAAATGAATATAAGTTGACTCTAATACTCTATAATTGAGAGTTTTTCCATCGTGAGAAAAGGTACTATACGTCTATACGGAAATTACACAATTATATTAGACTATATTAGTGGTTTGATAAATATTAAAATAGATGCTGACCTCTCTTATGATTTTTAAAGGTATAGTAAGATACATGTAATAAGTTTTAATATGTCATAAAAATATAAAAACAAACGAGTAACAAACCAATTTAACTTCTTATTGCAACCAAAAAAAAAATTAACTTCTTATTTTTCCTCACAAGCATATACTCTATACATCTTTTCTTTTCATATTTTCTTTTTGGCCATTACAAGAAAAAAAGAAAACATAAGAGACTTATCTAACATTCGAAGAGTCTGATACTATAGAAAAAGTTGACTGTGAAAACACCAAGAAATCAAGAAAAGATGATGGGAATATAGATATCCAACTAATGAGACACATTCTCTAAGAATACGTCTTCACTAACCAAATTGCTGCAATGTAAGAAAATTTGCAAAAAGCAGAAAGTGTCACCGAATGACAACTATATATATACATATTATAACTTGAATTTATTTATACAATTTTAAGATTTTTAAGTCGTTAATGCATGTCATATATTATTAAAATAAAAAATAAAAATAATATGTGAATACGACATGCAGATCAAAGTTTAATTACTAATATGACTCTAGGGTTGGAGAAAAAAAAAATGGTAATAATCCCTACGATTCTCCTTCTCCACGCTTTTTTCTCAAAGGAAACCATATATAATTTGATTTGAAAATGCTTCAGCTTTTTTGTGGGGTAAAGATAGCAAAGCAAGGGCATACTACCTATATATATATAATGGGATATATTAATGGATGTAATCTAAAACTTGGATCTGCAACCAAGTTGGTTTTCATTATATTGATTCCATCGATCGATTGTATATATGCGCATGTGATGTAGGGTTATTTTTTATACACAAGACGGAAACATTTCATCACACAAATTAAATACCCCTATGCGCCTGTAATAATTAAGGAAAAATAAATAAATATTATTGTTGCGATTCATGGTAGAAAGAGACAGTATAATTAACATAAACATTAATGAAAGCTTATATATATATTCATCCCATTCAGTTTATATAAATTTGCAAAGGTTGGATTTAAAAGTATGTTTTTTTGTTTTTGCAATAAGAAAATTTAGGTGAGTTAAGCCTGGGAGCTCATTAAGATCAAGACAGGTCTCCAGATTTTATAAACCCTTATTGTCAGTGATCAAATTCACAATTTTATGAGTTATGAGTTTACTCCTTACCAATTGGACAAATTTATGTTTTAAATACAAAGAAAAAAATGTATCCAAGAATATTTCATTGAATTCATTCATTAGTATCCACAGTAATTTTATAATAGATTGCAAAGCTTTTGCATCATTTAGTGAGGAGATCGCAGACTTTATTCATTATTTATTTTAATTAACTTTCTATTCATATTTTTATTGGCGAACTATACATATGAGTGGTCGTAGAAAAAAACGTAATTATTTAAGTTAATAGGACGGTGCGTGATGCTATACGCTATACGTACTTCAATGAGTATCAAATAAAATTTCACTATATAAACTATAATCGTGCATCTTGCAAAGCAGTATGGAAGCACCAAAAGAGTGAACCATATATCAAGTCTTAGACTGTAACAAATTAATAAGGGTAAATTGCAATTTGGTACCCTGTGCTTTGGGGCGGTTCCAATTTGGTACTCTGAAAGAAAAATTTTTGCAGTTTGGTGCCCCGTGGTTTGCTCCGTTAGCGAATTGGTCCCTTGTGCTTTATTTCCATTAAGATTTAACGGCAAATCTAATTGTGACCACGTTAAAATGTCAAAAACCTCCCAATGACCACGTTAAAATGTCAAAAACCTCCCAACAAGTCTTCTTGGGAGGTTTTTGACATTTTAACGTGGTCACAATCAGATTGCCGTTAAATCCTAACGGAAATAAAGCACAGGGGACCAATTCGCTAACGGAGCAAATCACGGGGCATCAAACTGCAAAAATTTTTTTTTCAGGGTACCAAAGTGGAACCGCCCCTAACCACAGGGTATCAAACTGCAATTTACCCAATTAATAATTCATTAATTATTATGAAAGCCCATTATTACATAAATCCATGCTTTTCACATGTTGCATTTTAATTTTATATGTATATAAGATACACAGACATCCTGGTTATATATAGAATAAAAAGGGAGCAGATTAACAATGGCCAACCACTATAAAGTACACTAGGTTATAATTAATGTAGATATTGTGAATTGAGAAGATTCAAATGTTGCTTTATCCATGTATATTGTATAATTTCGCGTGAAATGCTTCATTAATATATATGACGACTTGTTTTATATATGTAGTAAACAAATTAACAATTTATTTTTTCGCACGGTAAAATGTAGAAGCCCTATTTTAGTCTTATCTTGTCTGCTTATTCTTATGTTGAGAAATTTGAGGCAACCGGTCAATTTATACATACTGTCATTGTATAAAGTAATAAAACTGTTTTTTATTTAATTCATTAAAAAAAAAACCCAAATCATTAAGGAGACGTGTTTTTATATTGGTATACTAGCTAGTAGTCGATCTTCATTATACGTGTTTTCATTATAATAGATGTGTAATCTAACAGACGACTAACACTATTGGGGCTAATATCATGAATTGACAAAAGTATTATTTTTGTTGTTAAGCTTTATATTAAATTTCAATTTCATCTTTAATATTTTTGTTGTTGTTAATATCTCAAATGTTACATTTTGGTCAGTTTTATTATTTATTCTTATTTTAGGAAAATATCAATAATGAATTCTATGTAACTAATGATATATAATATAAAATTGATAGAAAAAAACTTAAATTTTAACTTACATTGAAAAATACGATGAAGTTTATCGTTAATTTATTGAAAAAGGTTAATTAACTGATAAAATCAACTGGTAATAACCCAAATATCTGACTATGTCCAAATGGCAAAGTTCAGGCCAAATGCATAATCGGGCCAGGAAGCCTTTAGGCAGGCAAGAACGCCCAAATGGCACGACACCGCTAAGGAGATCAAGGCGCGTGAGCGCCCAAGCAACAAAGATGCACAAGCAGTGCAAAGCACATCTTGAATCAATCCAGATCAGGATAAACGCCCAAGCACCAGGAATGGAAGGCCAAAGCGCCTCAAAACAAACCAACGAAAAGCGTTGTATCTGTTATCCACTCGTGGGGACACATCTCATGGGGACAGAGCTTCACTCCTTTTGTTGGGACTAGTGATAATAGGCTCAATAATTAGGAGGCCCAACTGGCAGAATATGCCCTTGGCCCAGCACGCCATAAGCCCACAAGGTAGGGCGAGAACGCCCTTAACCCCGCTAGGGCAAGGACGCCCATAGCCATAGAGGGCATGGGCGCCCACGGAGCATAAGGACGCAAGGAATACTCATAGATTCTAAAGGGCATCCACGGCGTCAACGCCAACGAGCGGCGTAAGGACGACAACGCCCTGAGTGGGGACTCCACTGATGGGGACAGAGCTTCACTCCTTTTGTTGGGACTAGTGATAATAGGCCCAATAACTTGGAGGCTCAGAGGACTGATACAATTGGCGGTCAAAGCCCAACAAATGGATCACCCGATTGTGGACCCCAAATGGTCCCACGTCAGCCGAGAACGCCAACAGCTAGGCGTCTACACAAAGACGTATAAGGAAACATTACCATATCAATCAGGAATCAAGTAGAGGTCAATCAGCATACGTCTCCCTCATTAATAACGTCTTTCCCACTATCTTAACTGCCAAATCAGTTAAGATTACAATCAGTTAAGATTTCCCTGAAGATCACAACCAAATCAGCCAAATCAGTTAAGATTACAATCAAGTATTGAACCAGATCTGGATCTCATCAGATCATCCTCTACCAGTATAAAAGGCAAGTCCTTCACACTGAAAAAAGGTACGTAACTCGCATTACTCACGCTACTCATGCTAGCTTATACTCTTACTAACTTAAGCTTCGGAGGTGAATCACAGGGGAGCCCCCCTGTGGTTCATTGTCTTGCAGGAAAATCTTGCAACGAACTGGGAAACGACTCCCGGCCAAATCCTGGTTCATCATCAACTAAAATATGAAACATCGGACCGGGACAAAATTGACAGGATAAGAAATATTAGGGACAAAATTGAAAGTTAATGTGGAGTTTAAAGATGAAAATGATGTTTTTGCCTTGTGAATTTAATTCCCAACATGCATGATGATAAATGTTAAAATTGAGACCGTTAGGCGTTAGGCCAAGGTATATATGGGCAGTTGGGCACCATCATCATCATACTATCTGTTGTAGAGATTGAAGACCAAATGATAATCGGGTTCTTAGTAATAACTAAAACTTTTAACTTATTAAAAATAAATAAATCAATTACAATGTTCACTAATGATTCTAGCTTATGGGATAAATGAACAAAAAAATCTTGTACATACCATCGGTGCTGTTTTAGTTAGTTTATATATTATTAAAAAAAATGCAAATTGAGACATACAAAAGAGGTTGTGGAGTAGTGTTTTACGTTGATGGTGTGTGAATAGGGGTTCGCCGCCATACAAACAGTAGGAAGCTACAGAGATTAATTACTCCCCACTAAGAAAACAAATCTATATACCACTGATCACTAACACGTGGCCACCCACTTCGTATCACTAAAATTCTTAATTCTTAGATATATAGCTTTACCTTTGTTTCCTCTTCGTTTTGTTGCTTGAGAAAAACTAGTAAAAAATTTAACTGATGATGATGAGATGAGAACCCAAATTCTTATTCACTATATATATATATATATGCCTGAATTATTCTTACAAATGAAAATGCTTAAATAGCTAGCTACTTAATTATTAAATTAAAATCCACGCACCCACTTGCATATGTAGTGAGATTATTAATTATTTGTATATTCCTCCATGCATGATTATATTATTGTATTATCTCGCAATTAGTATATATACAGTACAGCTGTACAGATATATATAAAAAGCCACAGAAGGGAATAAATTGACATGGAATGGAGATAAAAAAACAACAAAAAGTAATGCGGTTTAGGGTTATAAAAAAACAAAAGAGGCTAGAAAAGTAATGTATATATATATATCCTTCTAACACTGCTCTAAGAGCAGACGTTAAGGTTTATTTTGATTGGTCAACTAAGTTTTCAAAAATTTAAAATTATATTTTAAATGAATTTTCGTAAATTTTAAGATATGAGATGCTCTACTAACCAATAAAAAAAATCTTAAAATGTGTGCTAAAAACACATGTTAAATAAATCCTCTGTATATATTACCAATACTGCAGTGTTATGAACTTGAATCGAAGCACATAAATGACTGTGTTGAAAGAAGTGAAATTGTGAAATTGTGTGTTCCTCTACCATATGATCAAAACTGATTAAGACACTTTGTTAACAAGTAATAAAATAATAAATAGTTCTTGAAAATAAAATAAATATTAATATTTTGAAATTTGATATCAAATAATGCTCAGTTGATTTAGCAATGCACCTTTACTGCCATTAGATCACCTATGTATAAGGTGACTCAATATGTTTTATCATTTTTATTTTTTGTTAAAATGAAATATAGAAAGAGATCGAAAGTAACATGAATTTGAGTGTAAAAACACTCCATTAATTCTTCAGATCAGCAATACTGCCCTAATATTTTTTAATTGATTAGATACCACATGACTCATGAGAAGGCATCTGGATGATGGGACTAACTTAATCTCTCAAGTAAAGTAATAATTACGACAACCAAATTTAATTTCATAATATTTTGAGACTTTGTTGCGATCCACGTCACCTTGGAAATATTTTGGGCTGAGGTGACACCATTAATTATTCATCTCCACACAATTTAAGTAATTTATTAATTGATATTTTTGTCAAAAGATATGGCTGATGGGTTTTTAGGATTATATTTATGCCGTTTACAATTAATTGCATTTCTTTGTCTGGACGGTTTTATTCTCCATCAAATTAATTAGCAACACTAAGAACCAAAAAAGAAAAAAAAAATCAATTTGCATGCAACACCCGCTGCGCTTACGATATATAATTGCATTTATAAAGGTGAAATATAATAAATATATAGTTCAGTGGAAAAATGTCTTGCAATTCTTGTAGAGAATGAAGGTTGCAATGATGGTTATACATTATGCTGTAGAAATGCTTAAAGTTTAATTAACTATTTGGCATTTGGGTATATTGTGGCCTTGTGGGAGTTTTATACCGTAATTAAATAATAAGATACATCAATCCTTAATAAATAAATTTCAAGATATATATTCTCACATAAATTTCAATTAGTGGAAACAATATAACGAATTAATAGTTATAACTACGTATAATTTATGGAATAAACTAACCATTCCGGCCTTAAATTCATCTTTGAAATATTGAAATATCAGTTCGGCCTCTAAAAAAACTAAATAGTACACTTATTGATTTTTTTATGAATTAAATTAAAGAGTATACAATTTTATTCTTCCAAAGACTAATAACGAGTATACAATTTAGTTTTTTCATAAATTAAATCGTGTATTTTAATCTTTTAGATATCAAATAACTGTCAATTTGGTAATCTTTTAGGGATTAAATTGTTAGTTTATTTTAATTTATTTAGGCTAAAGTGCAAAATTGGTCTCACATATTTTTTTCAGTTCTCAATTTGGTATATTTTTATGATGCACTTCTGGTATTATATCTTTGGGTCAGATCCCAATTTGGTCTCGTATTATTTTTTGTTGTAGATTAGGTCTTATATATTTAGACGAGGTCCCAATTTGATCTTATATCTTTGGGTCATGTACAAAATTAGCCATATATCTTTGCAAAATATTCTACGGTAAATTAATTAGCTCCGTCTAACTTAAAGATATGAGATCAATTTTGTAACTTGATCAAAAGATATAAGACCAAAAATTACATGAGAGCAAATTGAGACATTTTGTAAAGATATGAGACAAAAAATGCAACAAAAAAAAAAGATATAAAACTAAATTGAAAATTAAACAAAAAAAATATGAAATCATATTTACACTTTGACCATTTATTTATATATAAAGCAATGGGAACAGTGTTCTTTAATTTCTATATTCCCTGGAAATTTGATAAAGGTTTCTTCCCTGTCCCTTGGGACCGATCCTTTTCATTTATTGCTTAAACAAATGGAGTATAATTCCATCATCCATGACAAAGCATATATATATCACACATCTCAATTAACTGATAATGATAAGTAAAGTTGATTACGAAGTCCCGGTGCAAGCCTAATTATTTTTATCAATTTCTAAAGAATCAGAGTTTTATAATATCTTGGATAGATATATGTAACTTTTAAAGCTTGAACCAGAATATATGGATCATGGAATTGCATATGTAATAATAATATAATACATTTTGGCGGTGTCAATCCAAACATGGCCTTATGATATAATTAATCCTTAATTAAAAAATATAAAAATGTTGGAATTAATTAATTAATTAAGATTTAAGAAGAAGAAAGAAGATGATGAAGAGGAATTAAGAAGGCGAAGAGCCGAAGACTCCGTCAAAATGCATCTTACAAAAAGAGACAAGCTCACAAGCATATTATCACTGTCTTGTCTCATGGACGCGCACGCGTGCGTGAATAACGTAATAGCTAAGTAAGTTTTCAGAACCTAAAATTTAATCTTAAGGTTAAAAAGTAATTTATTAATATAAAAGCTTAAGCGTGTATATACCAATATACCAAATCTCAGTCTATTATCATAATTAAACCACACACGTAACCATTTTGGTTTTCTAAGAAATAATTGAATTATAAAACTCATAAAGATTTGACTTGAGCGTCTAAGAGAAAATCAAGTAGTGCTATACAAAAATGTCCACCATATATATATATAACAACAATAACAAGATTTTAACAAAAAAAAAAAACTATAGCAAGATAACATGCAACTTATATATATTTACTTTTGAGGTAAAATAGTCTGATATATATATCACATATATAATTGATTGATTATATTTATGTTGACTAATTTGTGACCTATTTTTTTTTCTTAATTATCTATATCTATAATAAAAAAAATATGAAATTGTTGCTAAATACCATATTGATGCAATCTTAAATATCTGCAGCTATTGACTGATCTTTTTAGCAATTAAGTGACACTTTTTTTGCCTGAATTATTAAGTGACATTATATAGCATAAAAAATAGTAATATCCATGTCTTCGAGCCCACACATATATATATATATGACGTCACTAGACATCTTAATTACAAGGTACCCAAAAAACAAAACATCTATGAATAAAATATTATTATTATTATTATTATTGGATAAAAAATTTATTATTAAGTCAAAAGCTAAGACAGAGTTTAAGTGTCTTATTCTATGATTTAATGATTCGAGTTTAAGTTTGTGTAACTGAATATTCAACTTGTGTATAAATAAGAATGAGGAAGATTGCATTTAGCTAAAATGCTTAAAATAATTTTAATATAGCATCCTCTTATATCAAATATCTTTTAACTTTCGAATTTTATCTCGAACATATACCGTCATAATAACTTGATTATGACTCAACTGTATATTTGAAACACATACTATACTATCGTATAGACTAATTAACAATGCATATATAGGAAGGATGAGATGTCGTCCAAGAAGTGAGAAATAAATGGCTTGGATCGATGGATCATTATCGAAATGACAACAAGGGTGACCATGAATATGAGGAATGAAGAAGATGAGGAAATTGATGGTTGTGAATTCAAAGGAACGATTTTGGTATGGGCCAGTACTCCAGCACTGCCGAGGGCGCCTTCGGCGGGGGCGGAAACTCCGACGACGGGACCTGCTCCAGTGGGAATGGAGAGAGAGAGGATGTCGAGGGGAGAGAGAGATTATTTTTTTTGTGTAATAAACTAAAATCCCCAAGTTATTTCTTATTTCTTACATTTTGGTCCTATTATAGAGAAAAAGGTCCTTGAAACAAAAAATTTAAACTTTTAGGAGTTAAAAATTAATTTTGTCTTTTTTTTTTTTAACGAAAAAATGGATGAAAACTGTTAGAGGGACCAACTTTGTCAAATTTTGCATAACTGGGGGACCAATATGGAACGAAAAATAACTAGGGGACCAATTTGAAACATTGAGCATAACTGGAGGACCAAAATAGTACTAAAAAAATATGTAAATATTATTTTTAAATTTAAATTATACAATTATTTAAAATGTTATATATTACTATGTTATTCTACAATAATAAAATTAAGGCTAAAGTGCACTTTTGGTCTTATAAGTTTTGCTAAGGTTTCAATTTGGTCCCATAACTTTTTTTGTTATACTTTTGATCCCATATCTTTTTCTCAAGTTGCAGATTTGGTCTTGTGTTACACTTTTAGAAGTTATAGGATTAAAAGTACATTTGACCTAAAATAAATTTAGAAGTAACAACAAGTTCAATAACTTATTTGACACTTCTCATTATTTTTTCACTACTATTTCTTTCGTTAAGTTAATTTATTATCTATAAAATATGATTTTCAGAGATAAACTATCCAAACACGATCTAAATTATACATATACATAGAAGACTAGTTAAAGGATTTAATTACCTGCTGATATTGCACGCTGACGTAACTCATTTTGGAATCTTTCTAACGAATTGATATTTTCATTTTAAAAAAACATTTCATCACAATCAAATCATTCATCCACTTCCAGCTTAATTACTTGTTTCTTCAGGGTGTGTGATTTTTTTAGAAAATATTTATGGCATAAGAAAAAAGATTTTGAGGGTGGACACACTGAAAACGAACACAGAGAAAAATATTAAATTTTCGGCCAAAGACAAAAAATGAGAAAAAGGGTGGGTAATCAACTAATCATAGCACTATGGAGCGAATAGATTAGTAATACAAATTTGGATAAAAAAAAAAAAAAGATTAGTAATACAAATAAGAAAGCGAACAAGATTGAATAAGGCATAAGTGGAAAATTGGGAAATTTCCAAAGGACATGTCGTTTTTACATCGTGGTGGCACTGAATCTGGACGAAAGAAAATAAAGTAACTGAACTTTCTTCAGATCTTAATTTATTTAATTTAATTTCTCACCATCGATATTTGATACATCGCTGTCTCTGGCTTTCTCTCGTCACTAAAAAAAAGTCTTATTTTAGTCTCCTAGTTATGTTTAGTGTTTCAAATTGGTCTCCCAGTTATTTTTTGTTCCATATTGGTCCTTCAGTTATGCAAAATTTGACAAAATTGATCCCTCTAACGGTTTCCATCTATTTTTCCGTTAAAAAAAATGATAAAATTAATTTTTAACCCCTAAAAATTTAAATTCTTTGCATCAAGGACATTTTTCTTTATAATAAAACCAAAATGTAAGAAAGAAAAAATACATGAAATTTTAGTTTATTTTAAAAAAAAAAAAACACCACCTCCTCTCCCTGTATCTTGTCTCTCTCTCTTCATGCCAAAAGTTTCAACACCAAAATTAAAGAAATTGCGCCAGCAAAGGTTGGCCCAGTTGGTAAGGAGTCGACTTATAATCCACAAGGTCGTGAGTTCGATTCTCACTGCCGATGTGAGGACCTTGTTGGTAGACGATCTGTAAGTACCTCTTTAAGCGCTCTTAGAACCTGGAGGCCTGCCCTGGCCTTGGTGAGTCTCGGGGCCAACTCACCTAAACTTTTATGTACAAAAAAAAATTAAAGAAATTGCATCGTCACCAAAATTGGGAGGATGGCCGATGTTAAGGGACACAGTGTAGTGCCTGCATATAGAGAAACAAAATTCGAAGTTGAAAAGAAAGAAGGAGCCTTTGTGTGTGTGTGTTTGTCTTACTGTAAAGTGAATCAGAAGTTGAAAGGTAGGAATTTTGGGACAAAATTCGATACAAACCAAGAGGTTTCTGAAATTTCCTGAGAAAATCACACAAGTAGAGACACTAAAGATCCCACATAGCATAGATACTAGATAGCATAGTACACATTACAAGTTATAACCATATAATACACTAGGGGCTTTGCGTGCCCTAACGGGCACGCAAATATGTATGTAAAATAAATAAGGGACTAAATTGTTAACTTAGTAAAGAAAGAGAGATCAAATAGTAAATTTTCTCTTATTTTTAATTTCATAGACTATAGTTTTAAACATGGACGACCAGAAAGGGGTGGAGCCATATAATATAAGATACTGAATCAGAGCCTTGTATTTCAATGACTCTGAAATTGTGATTCCCAGATTGATTATTGTATTTAGGAACAGTGACAACAAGAACTCCACGATTCATGGTGGCCTTCAAGTTTTGAAGATCGGCGTTATCTGGAATTTTAAACCTTATCATGAAATTGCCACTCTCGAGACTCGCCTGCAGCATTCGATCGTCCTCAAGCTGAACCAAAACGTCTTCATCGACGAATCAAGGAAGCACAATTTTCCACACGTGAGCTCGCGAGGTCTCTCTCCAATCGAGATGAGTGTTAACGCGAGACCCAAACCCTAACCCTAAATCAGGAATGAAATTCGAAATTGCAGAGGAAAAAGGAAAGGGGAAAGGGAAATCGCTGAATACTCTGTCCATTGGGTCCCACAAGTCTCGAGACCATGATGAATCGGAGCCTCCGCCATGAGATAGAGAGACACGAGGGAGACAGACGAGGTTGTGTTTTTTTTGTGTAAAATAAATTAAAATTTTCATATATTTCTTCTTTCTTATATTTTAATTCTATTATAAAGAAAAAAAGTTTTGATGCAAAGAATTTAAATATTTAGGAGTTAAAAATTAATTTTATCTTTTTTTAACGGAAAAATGGATGGAAACTGTTAGAGGGACCAATTTTGTCAAATTTTGCATACTGGGGGACCAATATGGAATGAAAAATAACTGGGGGACCAATTTGAAACACTGAGCATAACTGGGGGACCAAATAGGACTTTGGCTATTTTTTTTTCCAATACATATATATTGGTCTATTTTTCAGATATATATTTATACTCACATTCAATTTTTTTTGGGCCTGATATACCACATTCATTGAAGATTACTTTAATTATCTGCTTGTAGACCCATCAATTAGTATTTATAGTTAGCCGAGTGGAGGCCCAATCCAGTTTTACTGGGTCATATTGAAAGCCCAGTGGGCTGGAGAATCGACTTGATCTACGTACGTAAGTCAGTCATTTGGTGCACGCACTGAAAACGAATAACACGGTGGTAGTTACTTGACTAGTTGACTTCCATTACAGCATATATTTTGACATATGGTAAAACTTCATTTTGATCATTTACGTATGGATCAGATTTCAATTTGGTCCTACATTTATTTTTGATTTCAAAATAGTTTTCTATATTTTTATGATTTTTCACTTTTGCTCTCATACTATATATATTTCGTTTCAAGTTCGAATATAATCAGTTCGGAGTTTCGAGTTATTTTTGACTAGTTATTTATCCGTCTAGTTGGGGGCCGTCAGTAAATGAGATCAAATTACGTATTGAGATTAAGTTGTTTATTTTATAATTAAACGAGTGAAGTTGACTATTTTTTTATTTCAAATTTGAATGATAAATTTGGAGTTATAGAAAACTCTTGACAAATTTTTCCTTTGATCAGTTGAGACCATCGACAAATGATATTAAACCATGCTTGGAAATTGACTTTCAGACTAAAAGTAAAAAATTATGAAAACATAGAGGACCACTTTGAAACAAAAAAAGAAGTAGGACAAAAGTGAAATCTGACCATACATGAAGGACCAACATGAGGATTTAACCTTTTGATGCATAAATGGAGATTTGTTATATCAACATTAGCATACAATTTCAATGGTGCTTCAAATATGCTGCTCATACGCATTCATGCACTCTATGCATGCCCTCTTCTTCAATTCATTACTTCGAACATTCATATCAAATCTGGACAACAAACAAACTAAACATTATATATCAACAAAACATAGGACTACTAATGTGCTCTTTTGATGATAATTAATTAACACCATGTCTAGAGAAAGTAGTGAGCAATTCTCCACAGAGATTGTGAAGAGAGGGGTTGATACTAACGACGACTCTGTTTCTTTCTCTGTGAAAGTGAGGCCTAGCCTCCCTGATTTCCTCAATTCTGTGAACTTGAAATATGTGAAACTTGGTTATGGCTACCTCATTAGCCATCGATCTTGGTTCTTGCTTTTGCTTGCACCCCCAGTTGTTGCAATTTCATTGGGTGTTCATGTCAATTTCACTTGGGAACATCTTTCTCACATGAATCATCACCACCTCATTGGGGTTTTCTCTGCGTTGGGATTACTTTTTTGCTGTCTCTTGTGTTTTACTCTTGATTTCACTCCCCGTTCCACCTATTTGGTTGATTTTGCTTGCTTTCGTCCTCCCAATGAATTCAAGGTACAAACTAGAAACTATGAACATGAAGATTTAGAGAAATTTCATATTTTAGTCCGAGACTGAAAGAGTAACTTGCAATTTGATCCTTCAAAGCAAGGTTATTAAGATCTAGATCTTAGATCGTAAGATCGTATAAGATCGAGATCTTAATAAGGTCTACCTTGCCAAATTGTATGAAAGATCGTATTTGATTAAGATCGTATCAAGATTGCGATTTTCTAGTTAAGATCGTAGGATCGTATTTATTTATTTATTTTTAGAATTTTGGCTCAAAATGCAGCATTTCAGACGACCATTTTATTTTTTATAAATTGACAAATTTATGATTGTTGCGAGTTGATTCTGAAATAATAATAGTAATAATGGATAATTTTGTTGAAACTTGAATTATGCGCAAATGTTCCTCTCTTATATAAAAAATTTATTAGGATCTTAACATCCTAGAAAAAAAAAAATTGTTAGGATTCTTGATCTTAATAAGCTTGCTTCAAAGATAATTACCATAAAATTAGTTATTCAAAGATGACATTTCTTGCATTGTCACCCTTGTACCTCAAAAGATAATATTGAAGGACTAAATTGAAAGTTACCATATCTATTGAGAACTAAAATATAGTTTTTATCTTTCATATATGATGTGAAGCTGTTTGTGTTAATAATGCCTCACTGAAACTGTGTTACTGCATGATGATATATGCAGATCACCAAGGCAGAGTTTATAGATCTTGCTAGAAAATCCGGGAACTTCAACGATGAATCCATAAAGTTTCAGGAGAGAGTCCTAAAGGAATCTGGGATAGGTGAGGAGTCCTACATTCCAAGGGCAGTATTCAGGGCAGGCCACAAAACTTCCCTAAAAGATTCCCGAGAAGAGGTATCCATGGTGATGTTTGGGGCAGTGAGGAGCCTTCTTGAAGCCACAAAGGTGAAAGCAAAGAGCATAAGAATCCTTGTAGTGAACACTGGGGTTTTGAACACAACACCATCACTATCATCCATGATCATAAACCATTTCAAGATGAGACATGACATTCATAGTTTTAACTTGGGAGGCATGGGATGTGCTGCGGGAATCGTAGCCGTTGATCTGGCTAGAGATCTTCTTGATGCTTATCCTGGCTCTTATGCACTTGTGGTGAGCACAGAGTGTGTGAACTATGCTTGGTATTCTGGAAATGACACCAAAATGCTGCTTCCTAATTGCTTCTTTAGAATGGGTGCTGCTGCTATTTTGCTCTCTAATTCTCGCCTACATAGATGGCATGCCAAATATGAACTCAAACAGGTACATAAAATACAATACAATACAATATTTACTCTGTTTGATTTGTTGGGAGACTCTAAAATTTTAAGATTAAAACCTTACTTAGGTTGTTCACATGTTTTTTTTGAGAGGAAGGGACTACTAAATTAAGAAAACATTAACATATGAGGGACTAAAATAAAGTTTTAGTCAATATATCTTAATGATGATATCTATCTAATTATGTATGATATATAGTTGGTAAGAACCCACAAAGGAATGGACAACAAGAGCTTCAAGAGCATACAATTGAGAGAAGACAGTGAAGGGAAAAGAGGACTTTGTGTGAGCAAAGATGTCATAGAAGTAGGGGGTCATGCCCTTAAAGCCAACATGACCACTTTAGGCCCTCTGGTCCTACCAGTGTCAGAACAGGTTCACTTCTTCACCAACCTGCTATTCAAGAAGAAGAAAACGAAGCCATACATACCTGACTACAAGCTAGCCTTGGAGCACATGTGCTTTCAAGCAGCAAGCAAGAAAGTGCTTGATGAAATCCAAAAGAACCTAGGGCTCACAAAGGACTATATGGAGGCATCAAGGAAGACACTAGAGCGATTTGGGAACACTTCTAGTAGTAGCATATGGTATGAACTTGCTCATCTTGAGGCTAACTTGAGGATCAAGAAAGGTGATAGGGTGTGCCAGATTTCTTATGGGGCTGGATTCAAGTGTAACACTCTTGTTTGGAAGTCTCTTAGGACTTGTGCTCACACTCCCAAGAATAGTCCTTGGATTGAGGATTAGCCCTTATATATATATGCTCAAATACTCATTTTGGTCCTCAAATTATGATGAGATTTCATCTTGATCCAAAACTATTTTTTATTCCATCTACATTTGTCCCTGTTTTAGTCATCAAAATGTGATTTCACATGATTTATGCCGTTATTTCTAATCTGAATAGTTGAGATAAATTATTTTTCTTTCATATGTGTCATGATAAATAAGTTGACAAAGAGAGAAAGGAAAAATTTCATTCTTAGTAACAAATTGTGGTTGATTTTTATTTATAATTTATGATTAAGAATGAAATTTTTTCTTTCTCTCTTTGTCAACTCACTTATTAAAACACATATAAGATAGAAATGATCAATCTCAATTGTTCATGTTATAAATAATGGTGAAAACCCGATGAAATCACATTTTGGGATCAAAACATAACACAAAAAGGTTTTAGGAGCAAAGTGAAACTTACATTATAATTTGAGGACCAAAAATGAAGTTTTAACCATATATATATCATCCCCTACTAATTAACCATATAGTATTAGTAGTTTGCTTAGCTCTTAATAATTAATTTGGACAAATAATTAAGCACAGAAAGTTTGACTCTGTGTACTGTATGGCTTTGTTGAGACAAACAGTATTGATTATGGCTTATAAAGGTGTTGAATTGATGTCTTATGTTCATAATCATGTATTGTCATGTGTGTTGAATGATTTGTTTTTCAAAAAAGTCTTATTTATACTATAGAGACAATTTAGTCTCTGAATATTCATTTTTCGATTACAAACATAGGTTATTTAATTTCTACAGATAACATTTTAAAGACTAAATAATTAGCATTGGTAAAAATTAAGGATTAATGAATATATTTTCAACATTTAAGAATTAAATCATAATTTTAAAATAAATTTGAAGATAAGAAAATAAGTTTACTCTCTCTATATATATCTATCTATACTATTATATATCTATATTCGATCTTTAAAAAATATATATAATAGTAAAATAAGATATTAATACTTATTTTTATTTACATATTAAAATACAAAAAAAACCATATGTGTATTATGGAGGCAAAAATTAGTTTTTTCTTACCTCACTTCTTCGCATTCAAAAATCATAACCTCTTCATGCCAAAAAAAATCGTAACCTCTCTTAAATCATATATATATTCATTCAAAAAAAAAACTATTATACTAAACTTGGTTAGTTTAGTCGTCGAGCTCATTAGGTCGATTAAGCAAGGTCGATGGTTCAAATCCCGCTTTGTGTATGCAATAACCAATTGACCACCTGTCGGACTGGGAGATATCTTGGGAAAAAAAAAAGAAACTACTATTTTTCATGATTATCGACCTAGTTGGTAAAAAATTAACTCATAACCCATAAAATTATGAAATCGAAATTCGCTGTCGATGTGAAGATTTTATTGGTAAGCGATCTATAATGATAGGTGATCTGTAAGTATTTCTGTAACCTCTCATCGAGCTCTCTCCGGGCCTAATTCACCTCAACTTTTATCTTAAAAAAAAGCAGCGTTTTAAGATACAAATTAGTGAAATTACATTTTAGGGTTATAATTTTCATCTAAAAAAGAATACAGAAAAATAGTTTTAATGGGTTGGACCGATTTCATCAACCCATAACATACGACGGGTCGTTTGCGTCTTCATTGAGATGTTCATTCGTTTCTTGTAAGGGCTTTAGTTTTTTAGACTGAAGAAGAATATCGGAGTTCATTGAGATTCAGCTCGAGATTCATCGTCTTCAACATTCAAGAAAAATCTTCTTTTATCCGAGGCGAAACCCTAAAACCTTCCCCAGCATACAAAGAGAGATAGAGAGAGATGGTGAAGGTGCGCATGAACACGGCCGATGTGGCCGCAGAGGTTAAATGTTTGCGTAGGTTGATTGGGATGCGATGTTCGAATATCTATGATCTCTCTCCCAAGGTCTGTTGCCTCCAATTTCATTTTCGTTGAATTAAGATTGAACTGAACTATCGCTATTATCATGAGGTGAATCAAATTGCGGTTGATATTTGCAGACATATGTATTCAAGCTTATGAATAGCAGTGGAGTTACGGAGTCTGGTGAGAGTGAGAAGGTGTTGTTATTGATGGAAAGTGGTGTCAGATTACATACCACTGTATATATGCGGTAAGGATTACTTACAAACAAATTAATGTTTTCTTGATTCTAAGAAATGAGGAAGTTGTTAGAAATCTTTCATCCTTTTTTGAACTTTTTCCTAGTATCCGAACTGTGTTGTAAAATTAATGGTTGCCTTTGTTCGAAGTTAAAACAAAAAAAATGGCCAGATGATAGGACAATATCACGAATTTATTTTTTTCTTGTTTGTAGTGACAAAAGCAATACTCCTTCTGGCTTTACTCTGAAATTGAGGAAACATATTCGGACCAGAAGGCTTGAAGATGTTCGGCAACTTGGGTATGATCGGGTATAGGCTTGCAGGATCTTTCATGTCTATAACGCCAAACATTCTCTTAAAAGTTTTGAGTTAATGATTTTTATAATTATTTCAAATGTGTTCAGATTATCCTCTTTCAATTTGGGTTGGGTGAGAACGCAAGTTATGTTATATTGGAGCTATATGCCCAGGGAAACATCCTCCTTACAGATTCTAATTTTACAGTCTTGACACTACTTCGATCTCACAGGTTGGTGATTTTTGTTTTGCTTTCTAATCTTAATGTGTTGCCAATTTGCAATATAAAAACAAGATTTTCTTGCCGGTAACATTGTGTGTTATTTTTGTTATTGGCTCAGCTGCGATGATTTTTGGATTTTATTTTTAGTGTTTTTGTATCTGAAGATGTTTTCATGTTTTGCCTAATTTAGCAAAGTGGCATTTCACGTTGAAGTGTGAAGCTAGACCTATATATAGATATAATTTTTTTAATTTTTTATAGGACTGTTGCACTTAGTGCTACTTTAGCTTTATAATACATTGGGTTGAGGATACAGACAACCATGCTCCACATAGTTTTAGCAGTGGGGTTGTATCGATGTTGCATTTTGCTTTTGGATTTTAATTAAACCGTACGTATTGGCTCCAAGGTTCTAGATAGATAGTGGTCCACCTACCAAAAGTATGGCTGCAATATTTCTGTTGTGTTGGTGGTTTCTGCTAGTGGATGAACTGCAATTGAGGTCTGCGGTGGTCTCATTTCTCATTGTATTAATGCATCTACAGAGGGCTTGAGAAGTTCTTTGGATCTTATATGTACTTTCCCTTCGGTTTCCTATGTTTTGTTTTGTCTAGTTTGGTTGCTCTTGAAGGTTTTCTTGTTGTCCTTTGACCTGTGATGTACATCTCTTTTAACTATGGTTATGCATTTCTTTTTCGGTATTTTCTATTGATTATCTTTTTCTTTTTCTGGGTGTGAGTGGAAGCTATGGAACTGCTGATGCAATTTACTTTAATTCTTGGGGCCTGAGTTATTATTTATTAATTAACTATTAAAAATTTGAAATCATTGTATGATTAATGGGGTGATAGCAATTTATGACTGACAGGGATGATGATAAAGGGGTTGCAATCATGTCACGCCATCGTTACCCTACTGAAATTTGTCGTGTTTTTGAGCGAACTTCTGCTGCAAAGTTGCAGACAGCACTGCTGTCTTCTAAGGATGCTGATAATCATGAGGCAGTTACTGTGAATGGAAATGGTAATGACATTTCCAATGTAGCAAAAGAGAAGCAGGGAAACCGCAAGGGTGCAAAGTCATCAGCGACATTGAAAGTTATACTTGGGGAGGCTCTTGGTTATGGACCTGCTCTTTCTGAACATATCATATTAGATGCTGGCCTAATACCCAATTCCAAAGTTCCTAAAGATAAGGAATGGGATGATACTACCATACAGGCTTTGCTCCAAGCCGTTGAAAAATTTGAGGACTGGATGCAAGATATTATTTCAGGTGATAGAATTCCTGAAGGATACATTTTGATGCAAAACAAAAATTTGGGGAAGGATTCTTCCCTCTCTGAACCAGGCAGTTTTAGCCAGGTTACTATTCTTGTTCTATTGCTTGACTAGAATTTCCTGATTGTGCCGGACAAAACTTTGAAACTAAAAAAGGAAGGAGGTGGGGCCCGGAGGGGTGGTGGTGATGGGGAGGGGAATACACATTGTTTGAGACATTTGATGCAGCTTTAGTACCCACTACTCATTGTTTTAACATGCCTGTCTCTTTCCCTGCAGTTATATGATGAGTTCTGCCCACTATTGCTAAACCAGTTTAAGTCAAGGGATTACACAAAGTTTGAGACATTTGATGCAGCTTTAGATGAGTTCTACAGTAAAATTGAGAGTCAAAGGTCTGAACAGCAGCAAAAATCCAAAGAAAACACAGCCTTTCAGAAACTCAATAAAATACGCCTGGATCAGGTTACTGCAGCACTCATAGTTATAGATGTTATTATGATTTTATGACTTCAATATCAACTGAAACAAGCATCTGTTATATATACCTTCATGAAGTTCTTTTATGACCCTTTGATTTAAGCTGTTGTTACTGCTAGATTGGGCAGTTTGAGAGTATCTTGAATGAATGAAATATTTCCCTCTAATGACTCATCTTATTGTTATTAGGATAGTGCTAGAGAAGCAAAGGTGCATTAGCTAATGAGTTCTATATATTCATAAACTATTTAGATCCAAATTTCATAAATAAATCTTCCTGAAATTGTATTCATAATGTCTCTATTCCGTTTTGTATAAATACTTAACAATGATTGTTATTAGGATCTTGTAGATCTTCTAACACATAACTCAAGAATTTGTAGGAAGTTGAGCAAGTGAACATTTTGTTATTCTAGTATTGATATCATAATATAAATTTTTGGGCTTGGTTCTGACATGTTTTTAAACTTAGTGTATCTCAAATCTGAATTGTGATGTAGGAAAATCGAGTGCATAGTTTGAGGAAAGAAGTTGATCGCTCTGTTAAAATGGCAGAATTGATAGAATACAACCTAGATGATGTTGATGCTGCTATACTAGCTGTTCGTGTAGCTCTTGCAAAGGGTATGAATTGGGATGACCTTGCCCGGATGGTGAAGGAAGAAAAGAAAGCTGGTAACCCAGTGGCTAGTCTCATTGACAAGCTTCATCTTGAGAGAAACTGCATGACTTTACTGTTGAGCAACAATCTTGATGAAATGGATGATGATGAAAAGACACTTCCAGTGGATAAGGTTTAAGTTTTTAACCTGCTTTTGTTCTCACATTATGTGGCATAAAACATGTATGAAGCATTTGGTCTGCTTATTCCTTGAAGAATCCTAGGTTGACAAGACAACAAAACAAAATAACACACACACACATATAAATCTATATTTATGTGTGAATCTGAAGTGTGTAGAATTATTCCATTGATATGCTTTCCATACTTTGTCTTTTACAGGTTCATGTAACTCAAATATCTGAAATTAATTATTTCACTAAAATTTGTACTAAAAATGTACTTAATCAAGTGTAAAGATATATTAATAATATCTCTCCTAGACTTTTTCCCAAACAGCTTAAGCTTTTCGAGTGAAATGGTTCTTAGCATGGTATTACAACCTCTAATGGTCAAGTGATCAGGATTTTAGTCTTTGCCCCCCCATTCACCATATTGAAATATATGTCAACACAAGGAAGGTGGGCCTGCATTTACTATTCAAGCACAAAGGTTATTTACCTGAGGAGGCATTTAAGAGATTTAATTTAATTATTCTTGGGCCTTCTCTTAACTGGATAATATTTTAGGTTGAAATGATTGATAACAATCACCAGTAATCATCCTGTTTTATAACCATAGCATGTTCACTTTATAGGTTGAAGTTGATTTAGCCCTCTCAGCGCATGCCAATGCTCGAAGGTGGTATGAACTGAAGAAAAAGCAGGAAAGCAAACAGGAAAAGACTGTGACTGCACATGAGAAGGCTTTCAAAGCTGCAGAGAGAAAGACTCGTCTACAGCTTTCTCAGGTAGTTAGACATCATATTGACAGCTCTTCATCTTATGTCAAATTGCAACATATTAATTGGATTAATTGGGTCAAACACAGAACGTAATCATAAACTTAAGAGAGAACAAGCGAAGGATCTTTGAGTATGGAAAGAAAAAGAGTCAAGTTTGACAATTGACAGAGTTATCTTACAATCTATAGCTCAGAAGAGCTTTTCAATCCCTTTGTAAATCTACAAGGGGCACTCCTCTGAAAAAGCAATTAACTGAAATCCACTGGGAGGACATAGAAGTAATTCTCTCCTAAATAAGGTGTTATGGAATAGACTTTGGTTAAACACTTTTGCATTTTGTTCTAACCAAGGACACCACCATTCTAAAGCAACAGCACGCTGCTGAAGTGCTTTCTGCTCCTTTTTCTCCCAAATCCAATAAAATTTGTTGTCAGAAAAACCGTTAGATTAGCTGGGCGTAACTCATAAAAGAATGCCAAACAACCTATTCCAGATTTTCCAAGCCTGTAAGCCACCTCACTAAGCAAAAACAACTAAAGGAGTGATTTTTCATCTTTGAAAGTACATCACACAAACATCCAGTAACATAGCTGTATTAGGCTTTTATGTAACTCATTTGTTTTCTCAATATATTTCTACATTCAGGAAAAAACTGTTGCCACAATTTCACATATGCGCAAAGTTCACTGGTTCGAGAAATTTAATTGGTTCATTAGCAGCGAGAACTATTTAGTTATCAGTGGACGTGATGCCCAACAAAATGAGATGATAGTCAAGCGCTATATGTCCAAAGGAGATCTGTGAGTATTTTTTGTTTCTCACCAGTCTTCTTGTCCATCCTAAGTTTGAAAGCTTATGTGAAGCACTGTAAAAAAAAAGGTCAATTAGGTTCACAATCCGTCTTCCTATGAATGAATACCAGCTCAGCATTTCTTATGCCTTCCAAATCCTGATCATTGGAAGCATATAATATATATCTCTGTAAATTAGCTTGTATTCATTAAAGTTTAATCGATTACTGTATGCATGATTTTTGTCTTCTTCCAAGAGTAAAAACTGCTTTAAGATTTGTGAAATGCAAACATTCTTGTATATAACTTTCTTTACTCTATGCTTCACTGTGGAAGCTGTCTCCACTTTTCGCCAACAAAATGTGATGATTCATCACTTGCATCTACTGCATTGTCTTCTTTTTCCCCTTGTTCTCTGGAGGCCCTTTTCTCCATTGGTTAGTCTTGTGTTACATGTATCAACAAATACACGATTAGTTCCTCTATGCTGATAATATGGTGTTTTTTTTTTTTCATTTTTGACAGTCCCTTCAACTTGGTAAAATGTACTTACTAATTTTTCAGTAAGAAGCTAATTTCTTTATTCTTGGCAGTATGGACGTCAGCAATAAGAGTAATTGTGTAATATTTTGAAATCTGTGGACTTAGTTTATTCTGAATTATGTAATGATATTCAATTTATTGACTTGATTATTTTGTAGTTATGTGCATGCTGAACTGCATGGAGCTTCTAGTACCATTATCAAGAATCACAAACCTGAGCAACCAGTTCCACCTCTGACTCTAAACCAAGCTGGATGTTTTACAGTATGTCATCATGTCACGCACCCATGCTATGTTTGGTTTAATTTTTACTTAATTTGGTTCATTGTGTGTTGATGACTACCAAATATTGACTCACTGGTACCTTCATATTTTGTAATGTAGGTCTGCCATAGTCAGGCATGGGATTCAAAAATTGTTACTAGTGCCTGGTGGGTTTATCCTCACCAGGTCAGTAAAACTGCTCCTACAGGGGAATATCTTACAGTTGGGAGTTTCATGATTCGGGGGAAGAAGAATTTTCTTCCACCTCACCCTCTTATTATGGGTTTTGGCCTGCTTTTTCGCTTGGATGAGAGTTCCTTGGGATCACATTTAAATGAAAGGAGGGTGAGAGGAGAGGAGGAAGCAATAGATGATCATGAAGAAATTGGCCCTCCTGAAGAAAAATCTGATTCTGAGTCTGAAAATGATGTTGAGGATGAGAAATCTGCAGCAGAGAAGAATGGCAATTTATCAACAGATTCGCATAAACCAATGCCTGAAAATCTTCCCGCTAATTTATCTCAGAATAATGTGGCTACCATCAGTGCTAAAACTGCAGTTTCATGCAATCTTCCTACTAAGGAAAAGGGTTCGTTGAATATGGGAGTTGGGGAGAATTCATCTGATATTAGTGGACATGATATTGCATCTGTTAGCCCTCAACTGGAGGAATTACTTGATCGGGCTCTAGGACTTGGGCCTGCTGCTAAATCAGGCAAAAATTATGGAGTTGAGAGTTCTCAGGCTCATTTAGAGGAAGAGCACCATTTTGAAGAGAGCAAAGGTGCTGTAAGGGACAAACCTTATATATCAAAAGCTGAGAGAAGAAAGCAAAAGAAGGAACAAAAACAAGGTTCCGCCGATTCAGATGTTGGACATGGAAAGGGTGAATCTAAATTGACGGATATTTCCTCTAGGCAACCTGCAAAAGAAGCCCACACAAAGACAGGTGGTCAAAAAATAAGCCGTGGCCAAAAGGGAAAGCTTAAGAAGATAAAAGAGAAATATGCTGACCAAGATGAGGAAGAAAGGAGCATTCGAATGGCTTTATTGGCTGTATGTTCCCGTAATCTGCACTTTGTTTTCTGCACTTTGTTTTACTCATTTTTATCCGGAGAGAAAACTGATATGCTTTACATGCTATCTAGTCTTTTCCATAAGCACACCTACATGTATTCATATGATTTTGTAACCACAGCGGGACACCTTTGCCAAACATGCTCAGATAACATCACTACACACTGTGTTAAGTTCAACTGTGGTGTAAAATTCCCTTAAAAAGCTTTAAATGAAACAGAATGTAAAAAGTGTTTTCAAATTAAGTGCGGATTAGTGGCTCCAACAAAATTTTACGTCTTCCTTATTTACTGTTACCAAGTTCCCATAACACTAACGCTGATTTGTGGTACATGTCTTTGTAGTCTGCTGGAAAATCAAACAAGGAGGGAGATATAAATGATGAAAAGGCAGCATTGGACACACAGAAAAAACCTTGTGGTAAGCCTTTGTATTGTTCGGGCACTTGGTGTATTATTTGACATTTCTCTACCTCAAATCCATTTGATCTGATCATAGACTTTTATTATTTGACACTTGTATTAAATTCCAGTTCCAGAAGGTCCTGCTGATGCTCCAAAAATATGTTACAAATGTAAGAAGGCAGGTCACCTATCTCGGGATTGCAAGGAGCAACCAGATGAGTCGTTACATAGTCATGCAAGTGGCAAAACTAAAGAAAATTTGAACATGAATGTTAGTAACCCTTCTGAAGCGGACAGGGTGGCAATGGAAGAGGATGATATTAATGAAATAGGCGAAGAAGAGAAAGAGAAACTAATTGACGTGGATTACTTGACAGGGAATCCACTCCCTAATGACATTCTCTTATATGCTGTGCCTGTCTGTGGTCCATACACTGCAGTTCAGTCATACAAATATCGTGTGAAGATAATTCCTGGAACGGCAAAGAAAGGGAAAGGTTCTATTTATTTTTCGTTTTATTTTTTCTACAGTACTTGCGTGAGTAAAAAATCTTATCTGACTGGTTTTCTGGGTCTTTTGTTCAAATGTGTGTTGTATCTTTATCATTTCGTGTCTTGGGATTTATGCTTATTCTTACATTTCTGAGTCATGGTCACACAACACATCAAAAGTATGCGGTGGTTTATGCTCATCTATGTATCATGCTGCAATATATGTTAAAAATGCTGAAAACTTAAGAGTATTTCATGTTAAAATAATATTTGCCTTCTTTTTGAATAGCTGCAAAAACTGCAATGAATCTGTTCAGCCACATGCCAGAGTCTACAAGCCGAGAAAAAGAATTGATGAAAGCATGTACAGATCCTGAGCTAGTTGCTGCAATTGTTGGCAATGTGAAGATATCTGCTGCTGGCCTTACTCAACTGAAGCAGAAGCAAAAGAAAGGCAAGAAGAGCAGTAAAAAGGAAAGCTAGTGTGAATCATGTGCAGTGCTGGGGTTGATGTTTCTTTCTTTCTTCTCCAAGTGCTGAAAATTTTGTATGTTGTGTAACTTCTTACGTGAACTGCTCGGTAAGAATGCAATATAGTGCCCTCCTATACTGAAATATTATAGATGGTAGCAATGCATGAGTACAACTAGTTCTTGACTGTTTTTATCGTTCCCAACTTCCCATCAAATGTACATGCACAGTTTATAACGCAATAAAACGTTTTTCGAATTAGAAACTTTTGTTAGTTAAATCAAATCAATGATTAACTCTCACTTTTGTGATTTTACTAAAAAGATTTTATATTCCACTTTAATATTTAGGAACAACAATAATGTTAGTACTATATATATCATAATTTTTAATTTAGTATTTTAAATATAAAATAGGGTAAATTACACTTTGGTATCCTGTGGTTTAGTCATATTTCACTTCGGTACTCTGTGGTTTAAAAAATGATACTTTGATACCCTGTGGTATTTTCCATTAACACTTTGGTACCCTTTGGAGTTATTTTGTAATTTTAACCATAACAAAATCTTGCAAAAATTACACATTGACTCCTAATATTTTCAGAAAATTACAAATAAGTCCTTGGATACATATTATCTAGGGACTAAAATGAAAACTTTAAAAATTTTGAGGTCTATGTAATTTTTGCAAAATTTGTTATGGTTAAAATTATAAAATAGCTCCAAAGGGTACCAAAGTGTGAATGAATAATACCACAAGGTACCAAAGTGTCATTTTTTAAACCACAGGGTACCAAAACGAAATATGACCAAACCACAAGATACAAAGTGTAATTTATCCTATAAAATATAAGAATTCTCCATCACAAATAATATTTGGCTAGTTATTCATTCAGTATTTCACTCTAATTAAAATAACAAATTAAATGTAATAAAAAAAAGAAGTGAAAAAAAATAAAGATTCTCATGTATTAAGATTTTATTAGCATTGTAGTTCACAAATAAAAATTAAGGAAAAAAAAACCATTATTGTAGTGATTGAGGAAAAATGTTTAGATAATGTGAAACACGTCAAGATTCAGTCCTGGAGTATTTTGCTCCAGTAGTTATCAAACACTTGATATATGAAAATTGAAACGAAAGAATAGAGAGGGTTAGAAATAAAGTATACTAACTATATTCATAATCATGATTCGTGAATCCATCTATAAAATTACAATGAAACAAAGTCACCAAAGAACCTTCTGCAACAACAACACATTCTAGTTACTACTTCTCATAGCCGAGAGAGAGAGAGAGAACGTAGTAAGGAAAATGGAAGTGAAACTCAATCACGATTCTTCAGCTGGGGGCACCTCACTCAGATCCAGTCCCTCTGCAGGCAAGTCTGAAGTAAGTGGTCCCAAAATCCCATCACTGTTGAGAGTTAATCCACTCTGCAAGTTTAAGGTTAAGGATGAAATAGGTCCATCAAGATTAACATGCATGAATATTATAAGGTGATCAACGTGACATACAAACAAGAGGTGTAGTGTTTCACTAAATAGAACCTAAAATCCACACAGAAAATTGTAAATGATGTTGAGTTCAAATGAAACATTTGATAGTAAAATCGAAAGCTGTTGGTTAGTAAAGAAAAAAACAAACAAAATTTAATTATGACTTGTATAATTTTACAAAATGTCTGGCAAATATGATATTAACACTGATTTAATAATCACGTCAGGATGCATGTAATGCATTGTTTATTTGTTCAAGTAAAAGACCATTTGATAGCTACCAACTCTATCACGTGACTAAAAAAATTATCAGGACTTAAGTCAGGAAAATTCATCAGATACCAAAAATATTCCAGTCCAATTACATTGCTACCGGGTTTAGGTCGACTTAAACTTAAGCTCTCCAGTTTGAAATGGCTAGGAAAATAAATGATTGCATTCACAAAGAAACTTCATTATAATCAGTATAGAAATTCTTATACTACTCTTCATCAGAAATTTTGAGTTTGAGCATCAGCGAGTTCAGAATTTTATGCAAAATAATAAAAGTCAATACCTCAGGCTGGAATCTAAGCATGTCTGCACGAGCCATAGCTTCTGCTTGGGCTATTCTCTGTCTAAATGTCTGAGCCATCTCCTCCGCCTTTCAGAACAGAATTAGATCTATAAGTGTACATTCTCTTTCAAAAAGGCTAATGAAAATGGCTGAAGTAATAGATCTATCATATTAAACCAAAAAGAGAACTTATTTTTAGCTTCTTCCAGAATATCAAAACTATAGATAAGATGATGGCTCCACCCCCACCCTCCCCGCCAAAAAAAAGGCAACAAATAATATTTAAGAAAAAAAGAAGGAAGCAAAAATAAGATATAATTAACAAAGCTACTAATATTCTACAATTGTAGTTTACATATGTACCAAGCAACAGACTTGGGATCCTTATACCTTCTCAAAGACAAGCTTTGGATTGCGAATCATGTCCCCTGGTGTGGGTTCTAACTTCTTTGTGGAAAGGCTTACTCGGCCTCTCTCCCGATCATGACTCAAGATCATCACCTAAACAAGAATGATTAACTGATGAGTAGTGACCATACCATGGCTGTAATGCTTATTAAATATTCACATAGCTTATAGTGGGTTTACCTTGAGAGTATCACCAGGTTGAAGAACAGTTGAAATATCAGTTACACGATCATGACTGATCTGACTGACATGAAGAAGGCCATTAATTCCACCAATGTCAATGAAGGCACCATATGGCTTTAGACTTTGAACAGAACCAGTGACCACTGATCCAATTCCTAGCTGTGCCTGGCTGTCAGCCATGGCCTTCCGGTTACTGAGGATAAGTCTAGACTGTTCCTCATCCACCTCCACAAACTTTAGAGGAAGCTCCTTCTCCAGAAGCTCTTCTGCAGTTGATTTCTGAAAAGAGAATACACAAGGGATGGGACTTCAGTTGCTGCTAGAATTATAGAAGTTTAACTTCACTACATTATGAGGCTATATGGAAGATGAAAATGAACATGAAAAGAAACATAGTATTTACCCAGAATATTCTAGTTTAGTTCTATTAATAATATTGCCCGGCTCATTTGCTACACTGATAACAATAGAGACTTTTCTGAACTTTACAAGCATAGAACGTGTCAACAACTACTACATATCAGTTGTTCTCCATATTATTGCCCGGTACGGGTAGGATGCATTAGGGCTTTGGAGTCTTTGCATTGTTTGGTCTAATAAGCAATTCAGCCATAATCATCTGAGTAGGACTCTCACCAAAAGCCCCTCCAGTTTTTTTACTAGCCATAATTTAAATTGATGTATCACAGACCACAATTTGAAATCTGATGCAAATTCTTAAATGTTAGTTTTGGTCAAGAGCTAACCGTTGATATCTGTGAGAAGGGAACAAACCCTCTAAGGCCTTCCACTACAGCCACCACTCCACCTTTGTTTGCACCAACAATCTGTCACTCAAAAGTGCAAGTGAGAGAGAACGTTAAGAAGGGAGGGAAGGTAAAGATATAGACCAAGTTAATGTAATAAATCATAGATCAGATCAACCTATTTGAAAAGGTTATAGACTTATAAGAATAGCTTTTCTTGTGCTTCACTATGAAATTTTTATGTTATAGTGATTGTAAGAAGTTAAAGTCACAAATAATGTGAACTCAGTTTATGATGAAATTCAACATAAACGAGGATTTGTTGATATGCTAAACCCACCTTACCCTTGACAACAACATCTTCTGCCTGAAGTTGTCTACAACGTTCCCAGGCAAGATCATATTGCAGAGTTCTTAAACTCAAGATCAGGCTATCATCAGCTTCATTTTCACCAATAATTACAAACTCCTCTCTCAAACCAGGAACTATGCCTGCCTCTTCGACATGTTTAATTCTGTGGATACATGCCTCTTGGAGAGGCAAGTATGCCGAAGACTTTGCTGTAATGTCAACAAGCGCTCCATTGGCATCTGTCATGAACACAGTGCCTTTAACCTGAAAATAAACCAGCACCATAAAAACTTACCCAAAAAATTCCTGTCTAAAAATCATACCATCACGACAATCTCGCTCAATTTCTAGCTCAGAAGCAATTCTAACTAAATTTGACCCAGAAACGAAAAGAAAGGATAATATTAGAAACACAGACCTTGGTCCCAATTTCAGAGTCGAAGTCATACTTCTCCAAAGCGGCGTTGAAGTCTTCGACGGTGAAGGCAACACCTTCCATGGGAGCAGTACGACAGCGCTCGTAGGCTTCTTCAAACATCTCTTTGAGCTTGAGCCTCTCTTTCGTCTGAGCATTGGAGATAGCGACTGAAGCGACAATGGGAAGCACAGAGCGCTTGTGGGTTTGCTTTGGAGAGAAGGGTTTAGAGAGAGGCGAAGAAGAAAGAGGAGAACAGCAGCGAAGGCCAGTGAATTGCTGAGCGAGAGACATGGCCATAGTGACTACTTGTGAGGGATCGTCTTCTTCTTCTTCTTCTTCTTCTTCCTCACGAACCACCTCACACTTTTGGGATGGAAATGGATATCTTTAGCTAATGCAATCTATGCTATGGCCTTTTCTACCTCTACACCATTTTATTATATTTACAAGAGTAAACTAACAATTTGATCCCTGAAAGATTACTGAGCTGACAACTCGGTCCCTGAAAGATTGAAATGTACAATTTAGTACCTTAAATATCAAAATGGTATACTAATCAGTCCTTTTTATGGACTAAAAAGTATACTGTTTTAATCTTTCAAGGAATAAAAAATATATCGTTTTAATTTTTTAGGGATTAAATTGTATATTTCAATCTTTTAAGGACTGAGTTGTCAATTCTGTGATCTTTCAGGGATCAAATTGTTAATTTACTCTACTTACAATAAACAATTGTATTTTACAATTTTACTTACATCCCTCAATGTAAATTTTAGGGTAAATTACACTTTGGTACCCTGTGGTTTGACCCTATTTCACTTTGGTACCCTGTGGTTTGAAACTTGACACTTTGGTACCCTGTGGTATTCTCCATTAACACTTTGGTACCCTTTGGAGCTATTTTGTAATTTTAACCATAATAAATTTTACAAAAATTACATATTGACCCCAAAAAAATTTTAAATTTTTCATTTTAGTTCCTATATAATATGTATCCAGGGACCTATTTGTAATTTTTTGAAAATTTTTTGGGGTCAATATGTAATTTTTGCAAAATTTGTTATGGTTAAAATTACAAAATAGCTCCAAAGGGTACCAAAGTGTTAATGGAGAATACCACAGGGTACCAAAGTGTCAAGTTTCAAACCACAGGGTACCAAAGTGAAATAGGGTCAAACCACAGGGTACCAAAGTGTAATTTACTCTAAATTTTATGCTAGAATGAACTTACTCTTTTTTAAATCAGAAAAAAGTAATATTTCTTTCTTATTTTTATTTATTCATAATTAAGTTGAAGAATGTCATATACTCATATTTTTAAAGTTTGGAATTTTTAATAAAATGAGCAAAATCTATCACCATGGATATTTGCTTTTTAGAACATTCATGAATGATGTTGGGTTTTTTAAGGGCTGTAATGCTAATAATCTTCTTTTTAGAACATTCATTCATGATGTTGGGTTTTTTAAGGGCTGTAATGCTAATAATCATCTTTGACAGTTTCAATTTTAACGAGAGATGGTTGAGAGAGAGAGATTATTTTTTTGTGTGAAATAAACTAAAACCTTAAGTTATTTCTTCTTTCTTACATTTTGGTTCTATTATAGAGAAAAAGGTCTTTGATGCAAAAAATTTAAATTTTTAGGAGTTAAAAATCAATTTTGTCTTTTTTTTAACAGAAAAATGGATGGAAACTGCTAAAGGGACCAACTTTGTCAAGTTTTGCATAACTGAGGGATCAATATGAAACGAAAAATAACTGAGGGACCAATTTGGAACACTGAGCATAACCAGAGGACTAAAATAGGACTTTGGCCTTGTTTAATATATTCTCTTTTTCCATGAAAAAAACTATTATACTAAACTCTCATTAATTATAATGTGTTAATTTGATTAGTTATAAATAAACATATTAATTATTAGCTTAACTTAGCTTAGGTGAGAGACTGAAAGAAATTTGTGGAGTGTAGAGAGAGAAGGATATCGAAAGAAAGAAGCAGCGAGAAATGGAGGAAGCAAAAGGAGTGGTGAAGCACATATTGCTTGCCAAGTTCAAAGACGATGTCTCGCCAGAGAAGATTGAGGAGCTTACAAAATCCTATGCTAATCTCGTCAATCTCATCCCCTCGATGAAGTCCTTCCATTGGTACGCTATCAACCCTATCTTCTCAGATCCCTCAAAATTTTATGTGAATCATTTCAATTATCATATGATGAATCAAGTTTTGACCCGAGATGCTTTACTTGGTTCAATTTTAGAAAATCTGATATCCGTGTGATTTTAGAAGAATCAAGGTTCGTGATTCCTCCGTAATGAATTAAGGTTTAAGATTCCTCACCAACAGCGTCAATGATGAATTCATGGAGGAACTCGGGTATTTAGTTTCTACAAAATTAATAAATAACAGTGAGGTTTATTTAGTGATTAGCCTAAACTGAATCAGAGAAATTACCTCAAATGACTTTTCTTTTAGTCTTTTATAGTTTAGGTTTGACAAGGAAAGTCCTTAATTTAGAGAATCTGATATCCTATAATTTTAGGAAAATCAATTTGCTTCGGATGAGATTTTCCCGATCGAGATATTAAGAGAATCTTAGATGCTGACTCCTGAATCTCCGAGTGTGAGTTGTGTGGTATCTTGGAAGATACTCGCGACGCCCCTCTTCGGTCGGCGCCTTCTAATGGGGTTGGCGCCGGTCACTATGACAAGTTTTTATTTCATTTCATTTCATCATAGTTAAAACATATAACACAAGTTTTTTTTATGTATTTTGCCCTCTCTACTCCATTTCATCTGTTCGAGACACAACTAAAATATGATTTTGTTTGATTCTACTGTAATGATTTGGACAATTAAGATGAACAATTTCTCTCTTGAAAGAGAGAGAAAAATAATTCTTTCTTAGTCACATATTAGAAATAAAATTGTGGTTTATTTTTCTTTATAAGAAGAAAAATAAAATTTGTTTTTTCTCCCAGCCAAATTAGTTTTTAAGACATATGTAAGAGATAAATAGTTCAAGTCATTTGTTCAGCTCAGAAATAACAATAAAAATTAAACAAAATTACAATTGGGACTAATAGTGTTTGAAACATGTAAAATAGTTTAAAATCAAAACAAAACCAAAATTTCCTACTAATTTAGGGGATAAAATGAATTTTTGACTTAAAAAAATAATCTAACTACTTTGAAGTCTTATTACACATATTTCCATTTATTTACCTATATCAGTATATTGTATCGACCGACCTAAAAAAAAATTTAAACGTATCACTTTTCATAGATTGACATAACTCTTGTATGTCCCCTGTATTGTTTTTGTGCATAACAGGGGCAAGGATGTGAGTGCTGAAAACTTGCATCAAGGCTTTACGCATGTGTTCGAATCAACCTTTGAGAGCACAGAAGGGGTTGCAGAGTATGTAGCTCATCCTGCACATGCTGAGTTTGCAACCAAGTTGATTTCCGTTTTGGAGAAAGATCTTGTGGTTGATTATAAGCCTACCATAGTTCACCTTTGATTACATGACTTTTGGGAGTTGTTCTTCATCGCTTGTGTTCATTTGAAAGACGACGGGTGTGTTTGGGAAATAAGTATGCAATAAAATGATAATTTTATGTAATGCAATGGCAATAAAAAAAATTATGTAATGAAAATGTAATGATAAATGATGTTTGGATTGTTCGAGCTGTAATGACAAAAATAAGATGTGAAATTATGTAAAATAGTATGTAATGATTTTGGTTGGTTAAAATAATTTGGCTAAAGTGCACTTTTGGTCCCATAACTTTGACAAAGGTTTCAATTTGGTCCCATAACTTTTTTTGTTGCAATTTTGGTCCCATAACTTTTGCAAAGGTTTCAATTTGGTCCCACAACTTTTTTTGTTGCAATTTTGGTCCCATAACTTCTAAAAAGTCTTACCGTTGGTCCCAAGCTGATTTCCATCAGTCCCATAACTTCACCTATATTTGCCACGTCATCATCCAACTCAGTATGTTAGATCATCTTTAGCGGCAGATAATGAATGGAAATCAATATTGGGACCAACGGTGAGAGGTTTTTAAAAGTTATGGGACCAAAATTGCAACAAAAAAAGTTATGGGACCAAATTGAAACCTTTTCCAAAGTTATGGGACCAAAAGTGCATTTTAGCCAAATAATTTTATTAATTTTTGAAAATTGTCTAGAGGTAGAATTGGTAATTGATAATGGAATGAGATAGAGATAATAAAATGATATTTTAGTATTTGGTTGTGGTGGTTATGGAACAATTTTAATATTTTGTAACATTAAACAATTTTCAAGTATGAGACTCGAGATAAACAAAACACTTCCAACGATGAACTACCATGTGGAGGCATGATTAGTATATTAAAAACCATGTGAAGGCATGATTAGCATATTAAAAACCATGTTTTAGCTTAGCTTAGCTTAGGTGAGAGACTGAAAGAAAGTCAATTGGGGACTGTGGAGAATGAAAAGAGAATATTCTATATTTGTGTGAATAATGACGAGCTACCAAAATGTGTAGCCCTACTCTGATATTTTTTTTTTGGTTTCTTAAAGTATCTCCCAGTCCGACAGGCTAAGAACTAATTCTCCATGGATCGGTGCTCCATTTAAGGGTATGTCACTGGCCAATTGGTTGCTGCATACACAAGGCGAGATTCGAACCCCCGACTTTGCTTAAACGACCTAGTGAGCTCGACCAATAGCCTTAGTCTAATATATATTTATACCATGTACAAACGAATACTACAGCTGGCAAACGGTTAGAACAAAATGAGAGATGGTGATGCTGACACGTATAATACTCAAATTACTCTTAATCTCTAACATCGAAAGAAAGAAGCAGCCAGAAATGGAGGAAGCCAAAGGAGTGGTGAAGCACGTATTGGTTGCCAAGTTCAAAGACGATGTTTCGGCAGAGAAGATTGAGGAGCTTACCAAAGGCTATGCTAATCTCGTCAATCTCATCCCCCCGATGAAGTCCTTCCATTGGTACGCTATCAATCCTTTCTTATCAGATCTGTCAAAATTTTATGTGAAAATCATTTCAATTACCATCATTCGTTGCCTTGCAATACTGCTAGATCTATTGTTCTTTATTGTAATATCTTAATTGCCAGGTTTCCATTAGAAATAGCTAACATTACCCATACCTCAATTTATTGATGCCCATCGATTGTGTTGTCTTGCTGGGACAAAGAAAGATTGAATCTACATAGGTGGTTTAGAAATATCAATACACTGTTGCTTCCTGCTGTTCCGAACCTTTTGCCGTGGATCTTCCAATGGTCTCGATGTAGATTCATCATTTTTATTATTATTATTATTATTATTATTATTATTATTATTTGAAAGAAGATCCAACCTTATTTTTAACATGTAACATTGTTAAGATTCTAGACCGGAAAACAAACATATAAAAAAAAAGTCAAAGTAGTCCCTGAACTATGGGGTCAATTCTGTTTCAGCTCTTAGACTAAGGCTATGTTTGGGAAGTTTAGTGAGGATGAAAATGAGTGGCTATTAATGGAATGGAATAAAGGGGAATGATTTGAGTAGGTGTTATTTTGAGTTTTTAATAAAGAAATGAATGGACATGTATAAGGGCCTGTTTGGGAGAACCCCAATCCTAATCCAATCCAA
>QANZ01047345.1:3228-18382 GCA_003254925.1 Chamaecrista fasciculata
GGCAGGAGAGAGAGAGAGAGAGAGAGAGAGAGAGAGAGAGAGAGAGAGAGAGAGGTTTTTTTTTAGTGTAAAATAAACTAAAACCCAAGTTAAAAATCAATTTCGTCCTTTTTTTAACTGAAAAATGGATGAAAAACGTTTGAGGGACCAACTGTGCCAAGTTTTGAAAAATTGAGGGACCAATATGGAACAAAAATAATTGAGGGATCAAATTGGAACATTGAGCATAACGGGGGGGACCAAAATAGGACTTTGGCCTTAAAAAGAAGATGAAGGGAGAAGTTTATTGAGTTTAAATTTGATTGAATGATTTTTGTTATTTATATATAATAAATACAAATATACAAAGAGACATGGGATTAAGTATATAAGTTTTTTGTATTTTTTATAATAAAATATTTCATTCTTTTAAAAATATTGAATCCATCTGAACCCACCCGAACTCGATCATAACCCGAACTAACCCGAATCTATCGGGTTATATGGGTTGATGATGTTGGGAATCCTAGGCGCCTAAGGCAGCGGAAGCAAAACAAAAACGATAAAATAAACGCCTAGGTCCTAGAATTCCCGAACGGATCTGCTAGCAGAATTTAAAACTTTGGATAGTGTTATACCTCACGAGTTTCAATCTGATGGTTGAACAAGGCGAGTTCCAAGGAGCCCACTCCCAGCGTTCTCCCTCTGACAGTAATCCACACGAACAGTTTCTTTGAACACCGAGGTGCTAGCCTTCAGTTCTTTTCTCCAAATGAACTAGGGACCAATCTACAGACCTCTGAACTCAAGAACTCTTCTTGAAACAGCAATTGAGGTGGCGCTTAGAAGAATCCCCCCACAAGAACTCCTTCTTGCCTATTCTTCTCTCACAAACCCTAATTATAGAGCTTGATCGATTTTTCTCTAACTCTTAGAGAAAGTCGATTCTCTCTCTTGGGTGCAAAGGTATAATTTTCTCTCTCTAACTCTTAGGAAGAAAATCGAATTAGGGTTGCAAAATTGCTATTCTCAGCATTATGGGGCAAGTCGACTTGCCCTATATTTATATACTAAAATTTGGTGATTTTATAATTCCTAAAATCAAGATATTCTGATAATATAATTATTTTAGGACTTGAATTTATAATTAAAATATTACCTTAATATTTCAATTTAAATTCAAAATGCAATCTTGGAGAATCAAATGAGAGATCAAATCTCCCATTGGGACCTACCATTCATGCGCCATCTCCCTCTCCCTTTTCCTTGGAATTTTATAAATCAAAAAATTTCCTTATTTTTTATTCACCAAAGATTCTGAGAGGAGATCTTCACCAAATCTGTTTGAATTCAAATCTTTTGATATCTCCATCAAATCTTTTGAATTCAAACTTATTATTTGAATTAATAAAACTATTTTATTTATCCAAATAATCCTTAAGAGGCGCCACCCTCATCATATTATTTGGGAATTTTATAATTCAATAATTTCCTAACTCTTAGGAACATTATCTGAATTATTTTTCCTAATATTTTAATTGTAAATAATTAATCCCCATTAATTATTAAACAATTATTATATTTAAATTTGTCCCACAAATCTAAATATTACACATCTGTAGATCAATTAAGACAAGACCTAATGTCCCAGACATTTCCTCTGTGTCTTAAATCGTGCCACCGGAGTGACCCACGAATTAACCCTAATTCGTGTCCCTTTTAAACGGTGTCCTGTTCCTGCTCGTGTGTGACCCAGCAGGCCCCACGTGAAGTTGGCAGTAGGTCATCTCCTTGACCTACAAGTCGTGAGCGGACTCTAGCAAGCCATCACGACTACCCAAAACACGTGAGTTATCGTTTTTACCAAAACCGACTTAACCTTAGTACCACCTTGTCAAAGACCCTATTGTCACACGATATCTTGGTCATGGATTAGGCACAGGAAAGTCATCCATAATCCAAACCTCAACTTTCTCGATTTCCTGAGTAAGTCCCAAATCCCAGCGTGGCCACGCATTTTCCTGGACAGACTCATCGAGGGCGCCAGTTAGATATCTCTCATCTAATGAGGGACAAAATCCCATTTTGGCCAATCCACATTCCACAGCAAAGCAATCAACCAGCCCCGTACTCAGCCCGTATAACTACCCTGTTACGGGCAGCGTTAGACTAAGCCAAAGACTGACAACTGCAACGCCGGAATAGTCATTGACCTCAGGTCAAAGGCATCGCTACAGGCGTACTAGGAGAGACTAGCTGATGACTAAACCCATGCAGGACTCTCCGGGTCAGTCCAGCAATTCGTAACCACCTTACGTAATTGCACCATGACTCTCGTCCCAGCATCTAGTGCGTGCATCTCATGCACCGAGGTCATGCTGGTCTTAGTTCATTTTTGCTCCCACAAAAATAATCGACCAGGGACAATTTTAGATTAATTATCTCATAATTAATCATGGACGTTATCATAGTAAACATGCAAATAATATGACAACACATTAATTTATCTTCCATAAATTAATAATATGTTCACAACATATTTACATAAAACGATTGGCCCTAGGGCACAATCTCCAACAGATGAGCGGGTTCGGGTTACAAAAATTGAATCTGCTACTTATTATATTAACCCACTCACCCACCCGAACCCGACCGTTGCACACCCCTACTATATACTCTCATTGTACTAACTGATAATAGGCCCAATAATTAAGAGGCCCAAATGACAGATGGTACCCTAGGCCCAATATGTCACTGGCCCACAAGGAGTCTCACAAGAGCAAGAACGCCCTACGCCCTAATAGGCCAAGAACGCCCAGTATGATAAGGAGCATGGACGCCAGGAGGGAAAAGGACCGTAAGGAATAAGTAAACATTCCATGATCAATCAGGAACCAATCAAGGATCAATCCATGATCAATCTAGATCTGCAATCAATCAAGACAATCATACAGAGAGATCCTACTCACGAATTCAGCCTTGACTGGTCATCACCATCAAGGCGCCTTGCACAAATAAGGAAGTAACGTGGGAGTCAAGGATCACAATCTGATCAACCAGAGATCATAATCAGATATCAGAGCATTAATGGCAAGATCATGCCAGATTGCTCTCCACTAGTATAAAAATGTCAGACCTCCAGACTGGCCGAGGTACGCTCTAATACTCAGTTAATTGGTAACCTTGAGAAACCCATATTACTAACTTAAGCATCGGAGGTGAATCGCAGGGCCACCCTGTGCATTCATTGACTTGTAGATAACCTTCAGCCCAGAGTTGCCTCATTTGAACCAGGTAATGACCCCCAGCCAGAGCCTAGTTTTGCCGACAATGGCGCCCAGTTCATAAGCAAGAAGTTCCAAGACTTCTGCAAGGATTGGAAAATCCATCACAAGACCACTTCGGTGGAACATCCTACCGCAAATGGCCAAGTTGAATTGGCTAACAGAATCATCATACAAGGGATCAAGAAGAGATTGGAGTCAGTGAAAGGAAGATGGGCGGATGAACTCCCCTCAGTATTATGGTCATACAAAACCATTGAGCAGACAACCACAAAGGAAACACCCTTTGCCCTGGCCTACAGACACGAAGTAGTGATACCTACTGAAGTGAATGTTCCAACTGAGAAGATAATCTATTATCCACATGCAAATGACGCCAACTCCAGACTCGAAGAAAAGGACACCCTAGAAGAAAGAAGAGAAGTGGCAGCCATAAGGCAAGCTGCCTATAATCAGTACCACGACGCCAAGATCAAGCCCCGAACCCTCAAATTAGGGGACTTGGTCCTCAAGACTGTGGAAAACAACCGAAAGGATCCTAGACATGGAAAGTTGAGACCAAATTAGGAAGGAACATACTGGGTGACAGAAACCCTACCAGGCAACGCCTTTAAGCTAGAAACAACCGAAGGAAAGCCACTTCCAAATGCTTGGAACATGGCCAAATTCAAGTTTTATTTCCCTTAGAAATGAAGCTTTGCAATGACCAAAGAAGGCCACTGAGCCATTGTACTAAGATTTCAAATCAATAAAGTGCATTTTTTTTCAACTCAACACATTGTGTTAACTAAAAATGATTCAAGTTGCTCGGGGGACCCCCTCGGAACAACAACAAAAAAGGCCCTCGAAGGCGCCTTGTGAGTATGACACTCACCAACCAAGCGAACCCCCTCCCTTGGATGACTAGTAAAAAATAAAGCATAAGACATACAACAAAAACTCTTATAAAGCATGCCCAACGCAAGGCAGCACTTGAATGTGCAACAAAAGCTAAGCTGAAACAAATTTCAGCATAAGGGAAGCGCAAGAGAAAGGAACAACACACATAGCATGCAAATCAAGCAAGCAAGAAAAAATGCACAAAGTAAGCAATTCCAAAACTACGGCATGAATTAAAGCGGACAACGCCGCAAATAGTTAATCAACTATCCAAAAAGTGGCCCAAACGCCACAAAATATTCCAAATTAAAAAAGGGCATGCAAGCCCAAGACAAAGTAAACATCAGCACGCATGCCTAAATAGCTGCAGGAGCATCCTCGCTCATGACATCATCAACTGGTGGGGCGTCATCATCCACAGCATTGTCTGCGGCATTGTCATCGCCCTCAGCGGCGACATCATCAGCGCCCTCTTGACTCCCCCCCGCAACCCCAACATCATCATCAAACTGACCATCAACGCCAGCTGGTCCAGGAACCTCACAATCCTCGAACCAGGGAAACTCGGGCAAACCGTCAGACTCATAACCCTTCAAGCTGAATTTCTCTGACATAAGAGCAATCTTTAAAGCAGGGTTAGCATCCAGCAGGTCACGGATCACCCTACCGTCCACGATCTTGTTCGGACGGACACCAGAAGTGTCAAGATCTGGAATGCGCAGCTTCAGCTGAGAGATGGCGTTCCTGAATCCCAGATAGTTGTACCGGGACGCCCTCCACTTGATCTAACGCTTGGCCATTGCTTTGAAAGCCTCATAGGCATCCTTTCTAGTCTGGATCTCCGCCTCAAGATCAGCAACCCTCTAGTTGAGGCCATCGAGAATGCTAGCAGCTTCCTCCAACTGCTTACCCCTCTCTTCGAACCCGGTCTGAACGGAGGCAAGAGACGCCTTAGTCAAATTGAAATCTTCAGTCAGCTCCTCAGCAGTACGCTGCATCTTCTTTGCATCATCGCGGGCGTCATCCCTCTCAGAAATGAGGTCTTTCCTAGAAACACTAGAAGCAAGTACCTGTAGCGCCATTGCCCATATAAATTGCACGGCTTCCTCAGATGGATCCTTAGTATTTTTTGTAGACGCCCTAGCAAGGTCGTCTCTCCGTACAGCAGCTGCCTCTAACAAACAGTTAGTCAGGACAGACAGGGGATCAAAGTTTCCAGACTCTAGACCAGCCAGAACAAATGGGATTTTAGTTTCTGGGCGTGCACGCTTCTGGGACGCAGCTTTACTCCCCTTGGAGGCGGTGACAGCAGACTCCTTTCCCTTTCCTTTGGGATCAGCGAGAGGGCTAGGAACATCAGAAGGCTCGTTGATGCAAAGCGTCCCAGATTTCCTTGGAACATCAGCAGTTTTCTCAGCCAAAGAGCCATCATCCACTAAAAAACAGAAAGTCAAGACTTAATAAAAATTAACAGGAAAAGGGAGTAGAACGCACAATAATGAAAGACACGTACAACGTTTGGGGTCAAAAAGGTCCGTGGTGATCAACCGCAGCGCCGCCAAGCGTTCCTTCATGGTTAGGTCTCTCCAATTACATTCAAACGCCTCGTAGCGAGGCCTTCTCCAGGACAATGAAAACATGGCGCGGTCATCCGACTCGCGAGCCCAGAAAGGCCGAGAAGGCCCTGATTCCTTAATGAATACAAATTTCTCTTGCCAATTCTTCGGATTGCTTATGGCATGATCCAAGATCTGAGGACAACTAGGACGCCTGTAAAAGGATATGAAACAATTGTCCACCCAACGAGCGTAGAAGAAGTATAGGAACAAGCGCACAGTGGCAACAACGCCATCCTTTTGGCACTTGGCAATGAACCCAAGTAATATACGCCATCCATTGGCGCTGACTTGAATAGGGCACATGTTCATCACAGCCAATAAATCACAAATGGCAGGATGAAAGGGCATTTCAACATTGCAACCCCTGAGAACGTGTTCTCCCAGCATGAAGCCTCTTCCATCGATATAAAAGATACTGGGCGCTTTCTTCAAATGACTCAAAGTTGAGATCTCACACCCTGATGACTGTCGGCGCTCCGAGGACATCAACTCTTGGTTGAGTGCTTTAAGTTTCTCCACATCAAAGCTCTTCATGCGATACTTGTACATAGACGCATCAGTATCATCCAGGTTAGGCTTCAGAACTTTTGCCTCAAGATCTTGACGACGCCAATCAACCACGGGGCGTGCATTCCACATAAACTAACTCCTATCGGCGCCGCAAGGAAGAGGGGTCTCCTTAGTCATAGGAACGTTCGCTAACTTATGACCGTCGCACAAAAACCACTCCGGATGTAGAAGAAAGTCTACCTCTCCCTCGTAAATGATTTGGTTTGGCTGACCATCGCCAATGGAAGCCCAAACGGGAACCTCGGCGCCACCAGCATCTTCTGGAACTGTGGACGCCCCATCACAGGCGCAAACTCGATAGAAGGAGACGAAGTTTCACGAGGATCCGAAGTCTTGGACGCCGATAAATCAAAAGGAACTTGTGCAGAATCCTCTGGCAACTAGGACGAGGACGCCCCCGCATCTCCATCCCTTCGGTCCATCTGAGAGGGAGAAGAAGACCTTGCACGCGCTAACCTAGAAATGCCGGAACCTAATGTTGAACGGTGCCTAAAAAACGCAAAATGGCGGAGGAGCTCCGGGATGAACAAAAACAGAGAAATAAAAGAAAGAGAAAGTAGGAAGAAGATGAAGAAGTATGAAATGAGAGGGAAATGAGAAAAATGGCGATTTTGAAAAAGTTGGTTTCGAAAACCGAAAGCGTGCATTTAATGCGCCCCCTCGATCTCTGTTCCGCCATCATGGTGGGAATAACAGCCAATCACGGACTAACACGTGGCCACGATGCGCAGATGTGCAACAAGTGAAGGGACGCACGACGTCAGCAAGGAAACCGAGGGGGCAGAGCCTAGTGACACCAAATCCAAGGGCGCCATAACAAACCAAGTTATAAGTGTCACCACTCTCCAATATAGGTCCAGGAACGCCCAAAAGCTACGGCGCCTACCATATTCACAAAATATCAAGAGCGCCCACGAGAGGGACTCCACTGATGGAGACAGAGCTTTATTTCTTTTGGTGGGACTAGTGATAATAGGCCCAATAATTAGGAGGCCCAAATGACAGATGGTACCCTAGGCCCAGTATGTCACTGGCCCACAAGGAGTCTCACAAGGGCAAGAACGCCAGTACGATAAGGAGCGTGGACGCCACCAGGGCATAGGACTGTAAGGAATAAGGACACATTCCATGATCAATCAAGAACCAATCAAGGATCAATCTAGATCCACAATCAATCAAGACAATCATCTAGAGAGATCCTACTCACAGATTCTGCCTTGACTGGTCATCACCATCAAGGCGCCTTGCACAAATAAGGAAGTAACGTGGGAGCCAAGGATCACAATCAGATCAACCAGAGATCACAACTAGATATCAGAGCATTAATGGAAGGATCACGCCAGATTGCTCTCCACTAGTATAAAAAGGTCAGACCTCCACACTGGCCGAGGTATGCTCTAACACTCAGTTAATCCTTGAGTAACCCAGATTATTAACTTAAGCATCGGAGGTGAATCGCAAGGCCACCCTGTGCATTCATTGACTTGCAAGTAACCTTCAGCCCAGAATTGCCTCATCTGAACCAGATAATGAGCCCCAGCCAGAGCCTAGTTCATCACTAACTTTCCCCAAATCATTTACTAATTCTCAATGTTGTGATGCACTATCACCATCGATGTTGTAGTTGTTTTTGTTGTTTATGTCACTGCTATTCATTGTTTTTTTGCTATGAAGTATGGACACTGACACAGATATGGGACACGACACGAACACGGACACATCGACGCGTCAAATTTTTAAAGTTACTCAACACGATACGACATAATTATATTTAAAAATAACTAAAAATCTATTAATTTTTATGAAAAATTTAATAGTTACAATATCTATTTATTATATATGTCATTATTTTGTGTTTTATAAAAATGTAGCAACAGTTTAAACTACTATACGTCATTACTATTTTGTCCCTAATTAAAACGAAGAATGAAATGGGTTTTTGAACAAAGAATTAAACTGACAAAAACTCACTTGAAAATACATAATTAGCACCGACGGTGGGTCAAAACTTTAGCCACAAGTCCGAACTCCCCCAATTTAGTTATTAAATCAAAATAAATTACTTTTATTAATTTACATTTAATTAATGATTCTAGAAAATTTTTTGATAAATGAAAATGGTTTTTAAGCCAAAGTGATTGAAGATATTTTAAGACTTTATAATTNTAATTTGAGAAGATAAAAGAGAAATAAAGGAGAGATAAAGGAGAAAAATAAAGAGATGATACTTTTTACTGTAGCTCCGATATTAAAAAGGAGTACTGGAAGATAAAGGCACATAAAAATGTCACTTGACTCAACTTGAGCATAATTGAAAAGTTGATAGCACTGTATTCATTCTCTATTATTAAGATTTTGGTTCAAATTTTATCAGAGCTCCAACTTAACAATGATTTACCATTATTTAGACCCTAAAATAAATGAACAAATAAATAATATCTTTTGTTCATTTTTTTAAAAAAAAAAAACTCTTCAATTAACTAGTTTAGCGTTGGAAAGACAATTAATTGTATGAAATAATGTATCTTCATAAAGGGATTTGCAATTAGCCAGTGGCCAATTGAGTTGATAAGGAATAAAAGATAACATAAGGTTGATTATAATTAAGTTTCAATACTGGAATTCTACAAGCTATTAGATTATAAATATATCCATACTTTCAATACATTTGAATATGATACACAAAGACAGTGGCTGCATTATATTTAGTATCTATTCATGTTTTGGTGTCCGACAGATTGTCCTCTCAATGGATATTTCTCAAATTCAATAATAAATTAACGTGAGTAAAATTATGCAGGAATTAAAATACTAATTTAATCAAATTTCTTGCACTGACATTATAACAAATTTACTGCTAGGAAATTTACTGTATTATTTGGATTTGGTTAAAGCAAAATAGAAAAAAAAGGTTTATTATCGATTGTAATTTTATTGCTTGGAACACTACTTTCATTAAATTTTTATCGACCATTTGAACAATTAATGATTACAAATTATAATAAATCTGTCCTCCAAAATGCACCATGCTACGACTACCAATCAAATATTTTGTAAGAATCACTCACTTATCTTTATTCTTTATTGGGTACTTGTACATGAAAAACACAAGTCTTATTAATCTAGAGTTGAGACTTGAGAGTGATTTACTACTTACTGTTTTTCACTTTCCAACAACGCTCTTGCTGAGATTAGTTTACACATAAAGTTATCAAGCCTTTCACAGAAAACAAAACATCTAATATTAAGATATACGTTACTAATTACACTTTAGAAGAAATTGCATGACATTAGGTGGCAGAGATTGGCTTCTATCTTTAGAGAACCAATCTAACATGCAGATATATGGTACTGATTGTAGAAAAGTTACCTGGGAGAATGAACAGCATAAATATTTATGGGCACACCTATTTAAAGAAGTGAATAGAATGCAATGAAAACACATAATTTATCATCATTTACCACATCTTACTGCATCAGAATTCAGAACTATATATAATCACTCATCCAGAAACAAGGCAATCAATTAGCTCGTAAAGAGAGGTGCACCCTTGACTGACTAAAAGTTGAAGAACAATGAGGATTTCATAATACATGTTGGCACAAACTCTTCACATATTCATTAATGCACTCAAAGGATTAACAGGTTGGTCTTGAAGAACAAATTCATTTCTTCCCTTCCAAATAGCCCAACAATTAGACACCATTAGAGAAAACACTTGGTTAGCATTAGGACACATATAGAAGACAGAACTGTCCATATAGAATTACTGTAATAAATATAAAATATACTTATAATGAAGAATAAAGGGTAAACACTCACATCAACTATCTTAGCCACCGGTGACTCCCTAAACCACTTCATCCAAGGAAATTGAGAAGAGCTAACTGCAGAAAATACATGTCCAAAATAATCTGCAAATCACATCATCTTAATGTCTTGCTGCTTCTCCTAGGATGCTCAGATGTAAAAACACATACCAAATAAAACTGAACACATTTCCTATCTAAAACAATAGATCAAATCCAAGAAAAAATGCAATAGAATCAGGCACATTTAAAAACCCACCGTTATATCAGCAAGAAAAACCACTAGCTCAGCCGTGTTAAACTTTGCAGTGGCTTCTGTGACAATCACCTTTCACCTTCTTCGGTTTTGCCTTCATCGCATCCTCTGCTTTCCCATTCTTTGCCGCAGCGCCCACACCATCATCCGCATCTACTAATTGACTGCGATATAACCATAACTTGTGAAGGTCATCACAACTAGAATACCATATTCCAGCTAGGATTTATCTCACATATGGGAATCACAATAACACAAATTAAACAAAACCACAAAACACAGTGGACAGAGAGAGAGAACCTGTGATGAAGACATTGCAGTAGCTTTGGCCACCACTCACCAGTGACGACGCAACCTTTGGTCACTGAAGACGACATGACAATGGTGAGTGGCCAAGTGCAACATTCAGGAGCGAAGCGGCTAGGTCAAGGTTCATCCACATGAATGAAACAGCAACGGGAGGCTCAAATATGATTGGGAGATAAATAAAAAGCACATTTTTTTTAATTTATTTGATCACAGCGACAGAATAATCAATCGCTGCTGCCTTGTTGACACTAATTAGAATTTAGCAACAGATTATTCCATCGCTATTTCGTCTCCATCTATAGAAAAAAAATTTAGCTGTTTAATCTGCCACAACTCTGACAAATTCAAAGATATTTTTGCACCATAAAGTGCCACTTAACTTTGTCAATTAACTACAAATTACCAATGTTATTATTCTCAAGCTAAATTATATTTTTCTAGTAGCAAAATTGTTGATTACCGTAAATGTGTGATCACTGTTATTATTTTTTATTGCTTGATTATAGGAGTAATTGTATATAGTCATTCATTGTGTTTATTGAAAATTTGTTTTCTTTCCTAGCTTCGAATAGGAACTCTTGAATAAATTCATATTAGTCTACCATGTGCGAAGCAACTGACTTCACCAATATATTATTTTTATCCAAAGAAATTTAAAATGTTTGAGAAACAAGTTTCCTGTGATACATGTGGAATTCATACCGTATATGGCAATTAGCCATTAGCATGCACAGAATTGTATCAAGTCCAGTGACTTAAGCATCCATAGTAAAGCAATAGACAGCTAGAAACACTTTAACCATCAATAAAGTTAACATATGCACAGACCAAAGAATGCTTCTGTTCAAATTTAGAAAGATAGCATAGCTTGTGGAATACAAAAGTTCTAAAAGGAAAATTCACTTTTAGTATTTGTTTATTTGCAGATATGAACAATTTTCACTGGAGAAGACTAAAAAATATGTCATATTATTAGGATTTATTCAATTAACTCTCCTTGCAAACTTCAAGTGCACAAGCTATATATATCATTAAAGAGGTAGAAACTTTTACTATATTTTGTGTTCAGTTCATCTGAACATATAGGTTTTACTAGGAACAGAAAATGAACATATGCTTAAAAACTTTTACACACTAACCATCACAACTTTACATCTAGAAATTGGAGGTAGCAGAATATAGCTAATCCTGTAGCAATTCATTTTATACTTTGTCTGACTGTACTCTGTTACTTGGAAGCAACTTGCCAGAATACACAACAAGAACTATTTATATTCCCCAAAACATCCCATACACATAACATTTCTTTATACAAGTTAAGACAACTCAATACAACATGGCTCCTATTCACAAAACAGTCTGTTGCATAAAGTTGCCTAAACAAATTCAGAAACTTGGCAGTTTTAATGAATGAAATGCCATTTACATACAACATTCCATTACCTCTACTCAGTAAGACACCAGAGCACTTGCCTTGTCAAGTAAAACTAAGCTCTCTGCATAATAATCTGAGTATGCATACCATGTGAAGCCCTCTCCTCCAATTCCAAGGTTCCTAAATGTTTTTCTCTCTATGTCCAGAGAATATAGGCATGGCTTACCGGCTTCATCTATCATTAGTATTAGCTCCCCCCTCTTCCTTATGCATAATGTGGTTGGTGCACACGGCACGCCTACTAATGTTACTCCCAACGATCGTGCTTCCAGATAAAATCCCATTAAATTAAACGTAAACAGTTTACTCCAAGAGTCCACAACACCATATTCCTTCATCACCCAAATGTTACAAGAACAAGGAGCAGGCGAACTAGTTACCTGGTATACAGTAAGAGAATTCCCACCTCCTATAACAGTAATACTATCTTTGGAGGCACAAGCCAAATCCTCTGCAAGCATTACTTCACCAAATACCTCATTCCTAAAATCAAATGACACAATAAAATTGCACCAATCATTATTTACCCTGCGTTTTGCACCCCAATGCACAATGCCATTGATAAAGGCTTGGGGAGCATAAGTACCAAAAGAGCATATAGTAAATACAGGAGCAACAGCAGTTATATTTTTCCAAAATCCAGTGGCAAGTGAATAAAGCTCAACTTCAGGTGGGGACAACCCATATCTTTTGTCATCCTTCATGCAAGATATTCTAACCACCTTATAGTCATTTTTTTGGGAATCAAATCCTAATCCTATAAAAGAATTATATAAACAACGATAGTCACTAGGTTTAGGAAGCACCACATATCTTCGAATACAAGGGTTGCAAAGAACCAAAGCATCGCAAATTTCACTGCTACTCGTGCAAACCAACCCATTGCAAATTCCCGCCACAGAAGCCTCGCGTTCGAACACTCTGGGTAAATCCAATGTCGAAAACTCACTGAGTTCTTCATCATCGTATCGCAAAGAGTAGGTCACAGGCGCAATAGAGGAATCTGCATAATCATTTTCACACGGTTGGATGAGAAGAAACTGATTGAATTGGTAGATGGGTCCATGAAGATGATCATTGATGAAGGTAGGGTTTGTTATAAGGGATTTCCATGATTTGCAGACAGAGATGCATTTCACTATGGATTTGGGTGGGAGTTTATGGAAGATCTCAACCAAAATCTCTTGCGGAAAATAATCAGACATGGCGATAGTTTAGGAAATGCGAAGGAAAAGGAAAATTGAGAAACGATATTTTATTGGATTAACACGATAAAGCAGGGATGATAGAGAAGAGATTGAATTAATACATTTCTTTTTTTTCTTTTTTTTCTTGTCTAAATGGGAACTGGTGGCCGAGTTTTTTTTTCTAATTTTTATTTTTAAAACATAATTGGACCAAAAATTATGATAAATAGAGATAATTTGAGATAGAATAAATAGTTATGGCCAAAGTGCGAATTTGGTCCTGTAACTTTGCTCCAGGTTCCAAAATAGTCCTATATCTTTTTGGTTCTTGAAATATTTTTTTAATTGTCAACTATTTGGTCCTTAGTAACGTTTAAGTTTCTGGATTTCAACTAATTTTATACTCTTTAGTCCTTCAATTTGTACTAAATTGGCCAAAGTGCACTTTTGGTCCCATAACTTTTGCTTAGATCTCAATTTGGTCCCAAAACTTTTTTTGTTGCACTTTTTATCCCATATCTTTTGTTTAGGTTGCATATTTGATCATGTGTTGCACTTTTGGTCCTATATCTTTGAGTTAGATTGCAGAATTAGTCTCATATCTTTGAGTCAGGTGCAGAATTAATCTCATATTTTTAGGTCAGATGAGACTAACATTGGAATTTTTGCAAAGATATGAGACCAATTTTATAATTTGACCAAATGATATGAGACTAAAAGTGATACGAGACCAAATCTACAATTTGAGCAAAAAGATATGAGACCAAAAGTGCACTTTGACCCACTAAATTAATAATTTTTTTTTCCCTAAATTTATACTGAACTTTTATTTTTTTTGGTCCTCAATTAAGAATCAAATTGTTAACAATTATAATAATTCATGGACTAAATAGTTTATTTTGATTATTTAGAGACTGATTAGTTAACTCAGTGTAAATTTAAGGACCAAATAGCAAATTTTCTTTACAAGTAGTTATGGTTAATCAATAACTAATTAGTTGCCTCCTTCCTTCACTTGAGAATATGATGCATCATATATGATATTTTCGCTTTCTTTTCTTAATAATTTGCAAGATCTATACGTGTTTCGTTTTAATTGGTGAGTAGGATATTGGAGATTGCACCTGCAGCCAAAGACATGTTCTCGTTTTTGAGGGACTCAAATGAGATTCCTCAAAATAATCCTAAGCTCAAGGCTGTGACTGTGTTTTCAAGATGGTAAGTTCGGTTTCACTTTTTTTTAGGTTAAAATGTAAATTTGGTCCCATATCTTTTGTTAAGTTCCCAATTTGGTTCTATATCTTTTTTTGTTGCAGACTTGGTCTTATATCTTTGGGTTAATTGCAGAATTTATCCTATATCTTTGGGTCAGGTGCATAAGTGATCCCATATCTTTACTATAGGATCAACTAAAGGTTGATTCTTTTACAAAGATACGGGACCAATTCTACAATTTGATCAAAAGATATGAGACCAAATTGGGATATTTTGCAAAGATATGGGACCAAAAATGCAACAAAAAAGATATAGGACTAAATCGGGAACTCAGCAAAAGATATAGGACCAAATGTGCACTTTGACCTTCTTTTTATTTTGAGAAAACTTACTATTTAGTCTCTGAATTTACATCGAGTCAACGAATCAGTCTTTAAATAATCGAAATATACTGTTTGGTCCTTGGAATATTTCAATTTTTAACAATTTGGTCCCTAAATTTGAACTGATTTTATATTTTTTGGTCTCTAAATTTCTACTAATTTAATACTCTTTTTGGGTCTTGAATTTGTATTCTTTAGTCCTTGAATGTGATCTAGTACACTAAATCT
>QANZ01047350.1:0-19849 GCA_003254925.1 Chamaecrista fasciculata
CAACAAGGTTGAATCAATTATTGTATTCTTGCCAAAGATTAGTGCATCGAAAGGTCATTGCACATGTTGATAATTTATCAAGGGCAATAGTTCGGTTCTTTGGCTATTGAAGCTGTATAATATCACCCTTGACGACTAATAGACTTTGCTTATTGAAACTGTCTAATATCAGTCTCGAAGGCTAATAAACTTTGGCTATTGAAGCTGTATAATATCAGCCCCGAAAGCTTCGACTTTGGCTATTGAAGCTGTCTTATATCAGGCCTAAAAGCTAATAGTTTGACTATTGAAATGATCTTATAATGTCGTGAAGACAATAATTTGGCTATTGAAGCCGTGTTATATCAGCCATGAAGGCTAATAGTCAAATAGAAATTAATAACCTTGAAGGCAAATAGAAATATATTTTGACCAATTGCTGATAGCAATTACGGTGTTGTTAAAAAATATTTGTCAATAGTCCTAAAGCCTAACATCAATCTAAATATTTGATAGACCTAAAGGCCTATATCAAAAATAAATATTCTATTTTAGATGCAGATTGATTGATGTATTTTTAGATTTGATATGTGATCACAATTTATCTTGTGAGGTGTTTGATATATAAAAAAAATTATTGAGATATAATCTCCTGTAGAGACGCTGTTTAATATGTTAAAATTATTGATATTGGGTCTTCAGAAGAAACGAGAGTGACAATATATCAATTATCAAATGAGATTGTCATTGATTTATTATGACAAGTGAACCTGAAGTTCACAGTACATTTATTCTGATAATGATTAATTTTCTCTGAAAGAAAGAGAATTGAAAAATCTCACAAAGATACTCTGGAAAAGGAATAATATATACTCTAGAAGAGTGAGATTCTCATATTAACAAGATTATATTTCTTGACGTAACCCTGTAGCGGTTTGGAATTTGGATACTATTAAAGTATGACATCAATAAACTCAAGGAAAATTTGAGTATATAATATGAATGAGTTATTACATCTTGGTATCTCAATGAATATGAGATAATTCCTGAAGAACTAAATATGATATGGTTCCTGAAGAACTGAATATGAGATAGTTTCTGAAGAAACAAATATGAGATAGTTCCCTAAGAACTAAATCCTTTTATTTAATTTATTAATCTCTTTTATTTCTTTGAATATATATATATATATATATTTATATATTTTATTGTCCATTTTTCATTTGGTTAACAATTTATATGTTAATAATGTATTACTTTATTTCTTTCAGTCTTTTCATCTATCTTTATATGATCTCTTGTTTGAGTATAAATCATGTATCCATCATATTATACGTCATATGATCAAATATCTTGTTGAATTATATCAAGCTTTCCTGAAGGAAAGTAAAATATGATGGAGGAAAAAGGAAATATAATATCGGACATGTGATCGTATGCTCCAGAAGAACCCTCCATCTTGTACTATATTTGTATTAATACAATTAAAACATATGTTGTAATGGACCAGAAATTCATTAACATATGTTGTAGAGGTTCTTTAATTTAAAGGAGTAATAAACCAGAAGTTCATTAATTTAAAGGATACGTTTATATTTTGTATGACCGGTTAGGCCATCTCGGTTCATAAATAATGCGAACTCAAATTAATGCCTATTAAAGAACCAAAGGTTTCTTGTATATAATGAATTCTTATGCTGCATGTTCTCAAAGAAAATTGGTTTTAAGACCATTACCAGCAAAAGTTGGGATTAGATCCCTTGAAATTCTTGAACGCGTTCATAGAAAAATTGTGGACCTGAAGTGCCACCTTGTGGACATGTCAATCCATTTTGTTCAAATAAAAAAAAAATGAGCTCAAGTTTTGGATTATTCCATTAAGAACATTTTATAATGCTGGTAAATTTATATCCCAAGTTTTAAAGAGCTATTATATGCTAGTTGGGATACATGTGGTACATCATGTTGTTTATGTCCACACGGTGTTGAATAATTAAATTCCTGATGAGAACATAACAATTTATATGATGCAGTTCTTGTACGCATTAAACTAACAACATATCGTAAATTCTCCCCTATGCTATTGGCTTTGGGTCAGGAGCCGAATATTTTTCATTTAAGAATTATTTGGGTGCTGGATTTATATTGCTCCACCATGTGAATCAGAATAGGCCCCAACAAAAATTGAGAATATAAGTTGGGTATGAAATCCCGTTAAATTATTAAATATCTTAACCTCCTGAAGAGAGATAGTTCATGACATGATTTGTCAATGAAATTAATTTTTCAGCATTAAGGGGAGAAGGAAAATAGCTGGAATGGAAAAATGAATTACAAGGAATGCATGGTTATTATGTTCGGTTGATCCTCATGTGAACTTGAAGTTCAAAGAATAATTTATTTGAAGAATATTGTAAATAAATTGCAAACTGCATTCACTGACCCATAGAAGTGATAAAGACAGATTTTCCAACTGAAAATGCTCCAATATATATTGAAGTCCCTGAAGGGACTAATCGGTTGCAGAGATAAGAATCCTCAAAAATAAAAGGAGCATCTAAAAAAGATGGTTGAATCGAGGAAATATATGAAGGCATAATGAATGAAAAATCTCCGGAAGAGATTCAGGTACCTGAAAGTGAAGAAAATAATGAGATCTCAATATGTTTATTATTTCCAAAGTATGGACCAATATGAAAATATTTTCGACAAAGTATTTAAATATAATGTAGCGCTACAAATTACAAATTATAAAGAAATTAAGGATCATGAATAATAATTCGTCGAAGAGTGTCGACGTTAGAAATTTGCCAAATTGAAAAGAAATGATCAAAGATGAGTAAAACTCACTCGAGAAATGTGGAAATTTTTGGACTTGAAGTCCACAGACATAATGGTGTACAACCAGTATGATGGTGTACAACCAGTTAAATATAAATAAGTCTTTTGTGCGAAAAGAAACGAGCAAATTGAAATTTTGAGATACAAAGACTAGAAATTTATTTTAAGGAGTTTAATTCTCCCGTGGTGGATGCAATTATTTTTGAATAAATGATCTAGCTGTTTATAAAAGGCTTTGATGTCCAAATATTTGAAGGTGTGAAGTTAGTGGAGTACAAATGAGTTTATGAGTGAAACCGGAATGAAAATAAAAGGATAAAATCGTAAGATATAAACTCAAAGGTCTCACATTGAATATGTAAAGACATATTCTCTGGAGATGGATGCAACCCGCTTCAAATATTTTAATAGTCTGACATTGTATGAAAAACTTGATATGCATCTAATGAGTATGGATGGTTATAGCCCATTTATATGACTTATTGAACAATGAAATTTATATGAAAATCCCTAAAGGATTATAGGAAGCATGCCAGATGTCTTGTTCAATAAGGATGAATAAAATCCTACATGGGTTTGAAAAAAAAAACCTGATAATGTGGTACAGTTATCTCAAGAAATATTATTTAAAAGATATCAAAATGTATATATTTATTATTGTTGGAACTCCTGAAGAGTTCAAAACATAGTAAAATATTGATAGTTTTGCAAGAAAGATTTTGCAAAGATAAAATTGTCTCATCTTACAAATGAAGCAAATTATAATAGTGAGGTTATTACTCATATATGTAAAAGGTGTATTGAGATAATTCCACATGGATAAGGTGCATGGACATGGTGTAACTATGATGGTTAAATAAATCATTTGAAGTAATAAAGTATCCTATTAACCTTAAATGAAGATGAAATTCTTTGGTCCTGTAGTACCATATCTTAATATTATAAGAGGATTAATGTTTTCTGTATACTTGCTAGCGAAATATAGTACTTCATGACAAGGAATGAAAAATATTTTAAAGATAAAGGTTTATTTTATTTAAATAAATTTAGTTCACCATTCCTTGATGATGTAAAAGCTAGTTGATTATCTGATCTTTAGATCAAGAATGTGTTTAGTTGAGACTACTAATTCAACACATCCAGAAGATGTGTAATTTGTTTTTGCAGGGAAATCTGTCAACTTTATTGTATGAAGATAATATGACATGTATAGTTCAGCTAAAAGAGAATTTAGCAGATTTACTTGTCATATCAAAAGCAATGCGACATAGAAGTTCAACATGTTCAGTCAAGTGATAATTTAGCAGATTTATTTATGGAGGCATTGCCAATTGCAACATTTGAGAGATTGGTTTATCAAATTGGAATGCGTGAATTAAAAGATTCTTAGTGATGTTATGATGAGGGGGAGATACGCGCTGTACTCTTTTTCCCTTCGCCATGATTTTGTCCCACTGGGTTTTCCTGGCAAGGTTTTTAATGAAGCAGCTTGTAATGCGTATCAATAAATTGTGAATATTCAAGGAGGAGTGTTATAAATAATTGTTTGTGAATATCTACATTTGACTTTTGGTATTCTCGGTGTATAGAAGTTTGAGTTTTCCTTTAGTTTCTCTATGTACATGAATATGATCTTATCCCTGCATTATGTACATTAAGTTGGTACATCTCCCTTGTAGATCCTCTAGCCTATAAATAGAGGCTTTAGGTGTTGATGTAAAGTTGATGAGATGAGTTGAATGATAAGAATCACTCTCCCCTCTTACTTTTCTTTATTCTTTGAGTATTCATATTTCTTATATTTTATAACAGACCCTAATTTTAAATCTATTTGTTCTAAAAAGAATGACAAACATGTTTTTGGCTTTATTTTAAGAAAAAGAGACAAACATGAATATAAATATGGGTAATGCTAACAAGTGCCTTTAGGTGCATTAATTGTACTTTGAAAATAGAATTTTTACTTTGAAAATGCAAATTTATCTTATAATTTTAAAGTAGCAATAACTCTTTGTCATTTTCAAAATAGTAATTCTGAGGTAAATTTACATTTTCAAAATAGAAATTTCATTTTCAGAGTGCAATTAATATACCTTAACAAATTTCTTATTACCCTATAAATATTAAGTTATTTTTTTTTAGAATGGGTTGGATTGCTTCGCTTTGTACTCTAATACTCTATAAGCCCACAAGAAGCATTGGTATTGGCTCTTGACTATTGAGCTTGTGTATAAAAAAAAAAGTGTCCAAAAAATGACTATTGACCTTAGGCCACTCTCCATGGCAGTACACAGCACTCCCTCTCCTCTACTAATAATTAAAAAAAAAAAATTAGTTTTCTAGGCAATAAAAATTGTTGGGCAAAAGGGAAACCACAAAATAAATAAAGATAAAGAAAAAAGACACTAAATTTCTTTAATATGGTTTGGTGTCTCAAAACTTTTTTTATGGTCTTATTGAGACAATTTCACTACTTGTAGTTTTTCGTTAAAAAATTACAAATTTCTCTCAATACAATTTTTGAACAGAAAAATTATAAACTCTTTTACACACATGACACATAACTACACAAACTTCATTACATCCTTAAGCTATGTTTGGGAGTTTTGGTGAGGATGGAGAGAAGTGGACATTAATGGACCGTAATGGAATAGAATGAAATAGAATGAGTAAATATGTTGTTTGAGAGTTTTAATAAAGAAAGAAATAGACACATGTATAAATGAGTCAATTGCATCTTTGGCCTCCCAAATTGAAGTGCAAAAAGAAAAAGAGCTTTAGGATGGAGAAAGACGGTTTGGAAGTCTCTCATTCTCCATTTCACTCTATCCTGATTAAAACATCTAAACATAAGTTTTATGTGTTTTGTCCCTTCCACTCCATTCCATTCCCTCCCTGACATCTCTTTCAAACACACTCTTAAGATATTGGTCTAAGTTTTGATGCATATAAGGTGGAAATCCCCCTCCTCTATTGTTTCTGAAGTTGTTGCACACTCCATTTTAAGAAAATGGACAAGCCCTAAGTTTAGAATTATGCATTATCCTAACAAGTTGTAATTAGAAGAAGACGAAAGCCAATTGGTTTTCTATTATCGAACTTTTAAACTCTTTTAAAATTTTTCTTGTTCAACTTTGCAACTACTATCAAGAAAAAGAGAATTTAGTTCTTATCACTTGTAGATCCCACCTTATCTTTCGAGAGAAAAAGTATAGACATGAAATTTTATTAGATATAGGTCTACTTGCATGACCCACTTGCATCTCTCTCAATTTTAACCCCAAGTGATGTGGGACATGGAGTATACCTAACAAATATATTTATAAGGACACTTATTGGGATAGTGTTCTAATCTTATTTGAACATATATTTGAAACTTTTTATACTCTTTCCTTTATTATTTCCTACTCCATTCATCCTCTTTCTTTGAGATATTTAATTTTGGTAGCTTAGACAATATTCCTTCCATATCTATAACAAGAGAAGATGGTTTTGAAGGCCTTCACAAGCTAATTCTTGTTTAGAGAGGGATAGAAGTTGTGGAAGATTTTCATCTTGGTTTGCTTCTATTAAGTTCTATTTTTAGTTGATAGCTGGTAGTGTTTAGTAATTTGTTATATTTTGGGGATATCTTTTGGTGAATCCTTTGTGTTGTTTGGCTGAAATTTTTCTCTTTTATTATGGATAGTATGAACTATGAAGATTTCATACTTCTACTGTGAAACTATTCAGTAATATAATGTATTCAAAAGAATAATCATCTTGACCTCAATTAATCCACATTTATAGTTTCATCACACATGACCTGGCCGGAAGTATAATTTTTTTAAATATTTTTTTATTATACAAAATGATAATATAACAACGGAAGCATACCCTAATCAAGGACAAACATACCCAAAAGGGGACATGACCGCTAAGCTTCATCCCACTAGAGGGCATGGCCGGCATGGCCGCTAGGCTATGCCCCAATAATTAAGGGCATGGTCGCTAGTATTAAAGGGCATGGCCGGCCATGCCCCAATAATTAAGGGCATGGCCCACATTATTAGCCATGCTCCACCATGGCATGGCCTCTAGGCCATGCCCCAATATTAAAGGGCATGGCGGCCAGACCATGTCCCACCTCAAGAACGACGCCTCGAATAGCTAATGTATCATATCTTACGCAAGAAAGTGAGTCACTCACGCTTTCTTTCCTCCGAGAATTAATGAATTCGGTTAAGATTTGCCTAAGATATCTTCAAGAGGTATCTTCACGGTGGCATCAATATTAAAAAGATTCTCCTATAATCAAGAGAAAAGGGAATCCACCAAATATCAAACCTGCTTATGGCCACACTATAAAAGGGTTTAGGCAGGCTCATTCCAGGTAACACACTTTAATTTACTCAGTCTAGACTGGTTACTCTCAAAGACTCTTACTAACTTAAGCATCGGAGGAGAATCACGGGCCAGCACCCCCGCTGTTCTTTGTTTTGCAGAAAATCGTCATCAGAGTTCCTCATTGAACCAGGTAAAAGCCCCCCCGGGCCAGAACTTAGTTCATCACAAAATATGATATATAATTATATATATATATATAGGCAAAAGTATTCTTTTGGGTCTCTAAACTTTACACTAACTATCAATTTCGTCTTCAATTATTTTTTTGCGGACAATGTTATCTCCAATATTTCACATTTTGGTAAATTTTATCTTTTGTTCTTACTTTAGTCAAATATTAACAACAAAATCTACGTAACTAATGATATAAAATATAGAATTGATAAAAAAATAAAAATAAAAAATTCACATTCTCACTCAGATTGAAAAACATGATACATTCTGTCATTTATTTATTGAAAAAAATTAGTTAAAAGATAAAATTGACTAAAATATAAAATATTGAGGACAAAATTTATTGCAAAAAAAAAATTGAAGGTAAAATTAACGAATTGGTATAAAGTTTGAGAAGAAAAATATATTTTTGCCTATATATATATATATAAGGAAGTGTTTAGAATATAATATTTATTTTTTGAGTATTTCAGCTGTTTCAAATATTATTGGACGAATTCAAATGCACATATCAAACAAAAACCAAATATATTTTCACATTAAGATAAAGTGCGAATATATATAATAATTTAAACGGATTTGGATGTAAATAGTGTTAATTTCCTTTATTACCAAAAAAGAAAATATCAATTAAAATAATATTAACCTATCTGACTCTAAGAAGCATGGACAATTCATTTTGAGGGCGTGTCGCCGTGTCGGACACGTATCAGTGTCAGTGTCGAACACCCGTACGGCACCAACACGACACGTATTCATAAATTTTAGAATATAAATAAATTTTTTGTGACTTTAACATGACATATAAGAAAATAATAATGCATATGTCATATATTATGAATAAAATTTTTAATTTTTAAATTTTTCATTAAAAATTATGAATATTTAATTATTTATATATATAAATATATGCCGTGTCGTGTCGCGTAATTTTGAGAGTTTAGCGTGTCGTTGTGTCCGTGTCCGTGTCGTGTCCCGTGTCCGTGTCAGTGTCCATACTTCCTAGATCCGACTCAATAAATTTGGCTCATTGGAAAAAATCCAATGGAATCTTAAACATGCAACCTAACACCTCTATTAAATATTAATATTTAGGGTAAATTACACTTTGGTACCCTGTAGTTTGACCATATTTCACTTTGGTACCCTTTAGTTTGAAACCTGACACTTCAATACCCTGTGATATTCTCTATTAACACTTTGGTATCCTTTGGAATTATTTTATAATTTTAACAATAACAAATTTTACAGAAATTATATATTGACCCTAAATTTTTTTAAAAAAATTACAAATAGGTCCCTGGATACATAGTATCTAGGGACTAAAATGAAAACTTTAAAAATATTTTAGGGTCAATATATAATTTTTTCAAAATTTATTATGGTTAAAATCACAAAATAACTCCAAAAGGTACCAAAGTGTTAATGGAGAATACCAAAATTTATTATGGTTAAAATCACAAAATAACTCCCTGGATACCACATGGTACCAAAGTGTCAGGTTTCAAACCACAGGGTACCAAAGTAAAATAGGGTCAAACCATATGATACCAAAGTGTAATTTACCTTAATATTTAATAGTTCTGGAGTTAAATTTCTCTATATCGTCACCAACTTGTCATATTTTAATGAGAAGAACTGAGAAGAATACTACAGAGAAGTTAATCTTAACTTTTGATAATTTAATTTTTCCTAACTAAATCATAAATAGAGATCTATCCATGATTATTAAAAAAAAACTTATATTTATTTTTTAAAATCTATAATTGCTGTAAAATCGTCTAATTTATAATAGACCCCGAAAAAAGATAATTAACACAACGAATCATGTCATCCTTCAGCTATAAAACAGTTGGGCATTTTTCTAATTATAAAGGCGACACACAAGATCTGTTGCAGTTGATTTGATGGAGATGCGTATTACTTATTTAATCATTAGTTTAAACTTTAAACACACTAGTCAGGAGATCCTGTCAATTATGAAACATGCCGACACTTTTTCTAAAAATTAAAAATGTGCTCCATAGTCCTTCCAAATGCATTATGATTTTTTTAAAAGAATAATATAGAACGTGCGATGGCAAATGATAATTTAAAGGCAAAAAGTTCAAATTGGTCTTCAATTTGCAATCTTACATGTTTTTATTATGTTTCAAATTAGTCTCATGATTTTTGAATGTGATCATTTCTCTCTTGCTTTAAGTTTGTATGCAACCAATCTAAATCTACGAGTTTTTTTTTTTTACGAGTACTTTGAGGCTGTCAATAAACGAGGTGAAATTGAGTCCCAAAAGTGATTAACTCGTTTCACGGTCAAACAAATGAAGTTGATTATATTTCTCTCATTTTAAGTCCGAATACGACGAGTTCTAAATTATGTGCTAACTCTTGAATAGTTCTTTCTCTGCTCAATTCAGATCGTTAGTCAATGAGATGAAATAGCGTCTCGAAATTATATTTGAGACCAATTTAAAAAAATTATAAAAATATATAAGACCAATCTAAAATAAATAAAATATATTTTAATATTAATTATAAAAGGATATAGTATTCCTTTTTAGATAATATTTTGTACTCCATATTTTGACGAGTACTAAAGCAAGTATAAGAAAGAAATTGTCTAAATTAAATATCCAGCTCAAATATAATATCACAACTTACATAAAATAATGTTTTTGACTAATGATGGAACAAATGATAAAATTTGAGGATTAAAACATAATAAAAAAATTTTAAAATTTAGGTTGGAGGGCAAGTTTTAAGATTTTGAACATGAATTCAACTCAACTCACTGTTTGTTAAAATAAAAAGTAAACTTTATTTTTTTGTTTAGCTAAAATATATTTTAATCTTTTGAATAATATTATTTTTTCAATTTAGTTCTCTTATAAATTTTTACTCTCAATCCTTAAAAAACAAAAAGAAAAAGGGTAATACTTTGAAAAGCTCTATAGATAAAGCTAATGATTTTTCCTTCTGAAAATATACACATTTCCCTACAAAATTCAATTAAAAAATCATAAATGAAAATGGAATAGGATGACAGAGGAGAGATAAAGAAACAAAAAAATCAGATACCATAGCAAACGAGATTTTTGTAGCATTACCCAAAGAAAAAAGTTTGAGAGAGACTAAATTAAAAATATATATTAGTGATAGAAAAAAATATATGAGCCAATCAATCAATCCAACGTGTCAGTACTTGATTTATGTTGATTTGAATGAATTTAATTATTTTAGGTAAAAGTACACATTTCATCCCAAACTTTACACCTGCTGTCAATTTCGTCCCCAATCTTTTTTTGCTGTCAATTTCATCCCCAATCTTTCACATTTTTGTCAATTTTATCATTTGCTCTTACTTTAGTCAAATAGTAATGACAGAATCTATGTAGCTAACGATATATAATAAAATTGATAGAAAAATAAACTCAAATCCTAACTCAGATTGAAAAACAGGATACAGTCTGTCGTTCATTTATTAAAAGAAGTTAGTCAAAGGATAAAATTGACGAAAATGTGAAAGATTGGGGACGAAATTGATAGCAAAAAAAGATTGAGGACGAAATTGATAACAGGTGTAAAGTTTGGGGACGAAATGGGTCCTTTTGCCATTATTTTATTAATACAACCTAATCCAATTCATTAAATAAAGACAAAAGTACTATTGATACCACCAACGTATGTAATCATTTTCATTTATACCCCCGACATTTCACATTTAAGTCAATTATACCCAAATTCCTAACTAATTACAGAATAGTTCAGAATGTTTGTCATCTTTAACAAACTGGTCCTTAGAAGCCATTAACAACCCTCCTTCTCTTGCTCTAAAACATCACCATCGCACTTCATCATCGTCGTCCACTATGTCCTCATTTCCGTCAACATGGTCCTTCTCATCGTCGTCCTCGGCTTCTTGGTCTCTCTTAAATTACGCCTTTCTCATCCATTTTCCTTCTTTTATAACTGCCTCTCTTACCCATCTTCTCTATTTTTCCTCTCTCTCCAAAGGGGTTTTGAAGTTACTTTACTTCTCAATTTCGACGACCACGAGGGCACTACCGCTAGAGATTGTGTGTTAACGCTGGGAGTTAGAACTATTGATATTTCTGCTCGATTTCTCTCTATTTGTGGGTCACCCGCGAGTTTGTGTATGGTTGTCAGAATTGTGAAAAACAGAGGAGAGAGATTTTTCGGGTTTCTCAATTGCAGGGACTAGTTCGTTAAAGATGACAAATATTCTAGTTGTTCTGTATTAAGTTAGGAACTCATGTGAAAGAAAAATTTTGAGAGAATGAAGAATTTTTAAATAGTAAAAATTTAAGGACCTTAAGACAAAATAAATGTCGAGTTAGGGTATAATTGACTCAAATGTGAAACATTGCAGATATAATTGACAAAAAAAACATTAAAAATATAACTAAAAATGACCTCATACATTAAGAGTACCAACACTTCTGTCACCTTAAATAAAATAATGAATTCCAAATAAACTCGTGCTAAATCTAACCTAATCCAAACTGTAAGGCTTGAAAACATCCAAATTGATATGGGAAGAAGTTTGAATAGAGAATAAATTATCGTACACTCGTGAGGCTTGAAAACATCAAACATGTCAGTAATAGCTACTTTTAAGGCGCACTCAATATTTGATAAGCGTTTCACGTTATGTCGCTATTTAACTTTTAATATTTCGTTTTTTTGCAAAAACAAAAGGGAAAAAGTGGGATACCTTTAGCTATTTAGGAGGAGGCATTTGGCACACGGATTGAAAAAATAGTCTCGAAATTATAAGCTCTAAACTAGAGCAATCATGCGTTTGGTACATGGATTAGAAAATTAATTCCGGAAATATTGTATTCCCAGGAATGACATAATTTCCTAAAATAGCTATTTTTTAATCTCACCCCTAGGGTGGGATTAGTCTAATCCCATGACATGAGATTATTTTTTCCATCCAAAATGACTTTATTACCCCTAATTAATTTTCCCTAATTAATTATTTCTCTACAAACTCTTTTCACTTTTCATCTTTTTCATTCAAATATACTCTACAATCCCATGACATGGAAAATTAGTCTCAAAATTAGGAAGTTTTTATGAAGCATCCAATTTAAATATACTTGAACTTGCATCTTGCTTTTGGAACATGAGAAAGAGGTGGTTGAGAGAAAAATAAAAGTGTCCAATGAGTTAAAATTTTAATTATGATATAATTATTTCTTTATGATATAGTATTTTTCTCCTGAATTGTTTTGAAGAATTTCTATATTTGATAAACTAGTAGTTGATAATAAAAAGTCAAGGGTATATTTGTAAAAGTATTGAACATTCTTAGGAATATCAAAGTTGAACCAAACACAAGATTGTAACATTCCTGGGAATATTGCAAAATAATCCTAAGATTATTTTATCTCATCAAAACATAAATTTTTATAATCCTGAGAATCTTATTTCTGGAATGAAAAAATAATTCGTGTATCAAACGTCCCCTTAGTTTCTTATCATTGGATCTACCTTTTTCATATTGAGATTTGTGCAAAAAAAAATTCTTGCACAAATCTCAAGATGAAAAAGGCAAATCCAATGGCTAAAAACTAAGTAGTTAAAGCTATCTCACTTTTTATAGCACAACCCCAAAACAAAAACATCTTTTGATATTTTGTACTAAAATTTTAAATTTTGATGACCTTCGAAATCGCATCATATTATCAGGCTACCGTTAATTATTTCTTACAATAATTTAAAATAATAATAGGAAGAGCGTTAGAGATCAATTATTCAACTTCTCATGATTCTTTTCTTGTATATATCATATTTAATTTAATGGTAGACTTGTAATTTGCTTGAAAGATGTAAGAAATTTCAAAGTAAAAACTCAATTCAAACAATTTTTTCATTTTTTGATTTTTTTTTTCATTTTTTCACTCATTTGGGTTGAAAATTTAAAAAATATTTACAATTATAAATGTTTCCTTGTTTGGTCCCACTCTAATCTCTACGACTCTAACTAGTCACTTGGCAAAGAAAATAATAACAAAATCCTACGGTATAATTAATACACGTTTGAATCTGAAAAAAGAGAAGGTCAAAATATTAAATTAGTCTAAAAAGAAATTAAATAGTTATATATCTTTCAAGTTCAAAAAAAAAATTAAGTATAACCAATGAAAAAAATTTTGATAAAGTTTTTTATATATTTGTTATGAGGTTCTTCCAATCATGAGCTTGATTTACATTCTCTCTCTTCTATGATTGGTTATGCAAAAAAAGTGTTTAATATTCTCTCTCTATCATGATTGATCATGTATAAAATTGTTGCTAGTGACAAATGTTGATTGGAAAAAAGTATAACAAAGATATAAGGAACCTTACCTAAGTCTTTTTTATGAATACTCTGAATTTGTTAACAAACAAGGTCAAACAAGCGAAATTGGTCATATCTTTTTTGTTTGAAGATCGAATACAACAGATTTAAATTTATGTGCTAAATCTTGAAAAGTTTTTTCTCTACCAAGTTAAAATCGTTAACAAATGAGATCAAATTACATCTTGAAAGTATGTTTGAGACCAATTCAAAAATCATAAAAATATATAAAATCAATCTAAAATAAATAAAAAATAATGGACCAATTTAAAATTCACCCCATAAATAAGAGAATAATTTGAAGTTTTGACCCAAAAAAGTAATCGCTAGACACACCCATAAATTCATCTTCAAATATCTGTGGAGACAAATGTTGGGTCACATTTAACATAATAATATAATATACACCTTAGTGGGGAAATAAAAAAGAAATAATAGTACGGCATCAATAATTGTCCTAAAATATTATAGTGGAGACTTTCAAGTTTCAATTAAAAAATATATATATTATGATTAGAGTATATATTTTGAGATTTAATTTTAAAAATAAAACCATAAACTTCAATTTGCAATAATTTATCCAAAAGGATTGATAATATATGAGACATGAAAGTACCAAGTCACTCACTAGTGAGGAGGGGAGAGAGTATTTCTTTCCTTTCATTTTCTTCTCTTTTATTTGCTTCTCTCATTCTCTACCATTAATTTCCCCATTCTATCCATCCATCATCTTCTTCAATTTCATCAACCAAAGCTTCATCTCCATAGCCATGGCCGACGCTGATGCCGGTGGCGCCGCCGTAAAACTTCTCGAACAATGCCACGTGTCTCTTCCTCCAAATTCAACCCTTCCTCCTTATACTTCTCTTCCCTTAACCTTCCTTGACCTCCCATGGCTTTTCTTCTCTCCCACCAAACAACCTCTCTTCTTCTTTGACTTCCATCACTCTATCTCTCACTTCTCTCTCTACACTCTCCCAAATCTCAAGCTCTCTCTCTCTCTTACTCTCCAACACTACTTCACTTTCGCCGCCACTCTCGCCGTTACGTCTTCCTCTAAGCCCCACATCGCTTACACTCCTCAAAACTCTGTTTCCTTCAAAGTCGCTCAATCCCTTGACGACTTCAACACATTAATCGCCAACCACGCCAGAAACGCTGACGCGTTTCAATATCTCGTCCCTACATTGTCGTCGTTTCGCCAAAACGACGACGACAACAACACTCCTTTGTTCGCCGTTCAGATTACCGTCTTCCCGAACACAGGCGGTATCTGCGTCGGGCTCGCTTTTCATAATGTCATCGCGGATGGTAGAACTTTCAATAATTTCATCAAGACATGGGCTGCGTATTGCAGATCTGGATCTTCGTTGTCGTTGAAGAATCTTTTGTTTTATGATCGGAGTGTGATTGTCGACCCAAACGGGCTTGAGGAGGTTTTCTTGAGAGAATGGAAGGAGAGAGTGAAAGTCGTCAATGGGTGTGACGAGTTTCGAGTGAAGTCGTCAAGCGAGATGGTTCGAGCAACTTTCTTGATGGGTCCAACCCAAATGGACAATATTAAGCGTTGGATCGTTAATTCTTGCCAAAACAAGAACCAGCCTTTGCCTATACACTTATCGGCATATGTGTTGACTTGTGCATTTTTGTGGGTTTGCTTGGTCAAAGCCCAACAAATTAGGAAGAATAAGGAATTATTTGCATCTGACCTGGATCCGGATCCGGCTTTCTTCGGGTTCATAGCGGGTGGCGTGACCCGGATGCCATTCCATGTACCCGAGATGTATCTTGGGAATTGTGTCGGGTTTGGCCGGGCTATGGCGACAAGGAAGGAGTTGATCGGAGAGGATGGGGTTGTTGTGGCGGCGAGAGCGATCGGAGGCACGATTAAGAAGCTGGACAATGCGGTGCTGGCCGGGGCGGAGAAATGGGTTTCGGATTGGGATGTGATGTACGGGTCGGAGCTCCATGTGGTAGCAACGTGGTCTCCAAAATTGGATCTTTATGAGACAGATTTTGGGTGGGGAAAGCCAAGAAAGATAGAGGAAATCTCAATTGATAGAAGCAGAGAGATTTCACTAATAGAGAGTAGAGATATTGAAGGTGGAATGGAAATAGGCTTGGCTTTGCCTAAAACTCAAATGGATACTTTTACCATGTTGTTCAACCAAGGTTTGGATGCTCTTTCTTGATCAATAATGCATTAAGGTTTCTTGGAAATTTATTCTAGAAATAAAATTGGGAGAGATGTAAATATTTTAAGGTTCTTCCCTGAATTCCACTTTTTTTGGTTGATTATGCGAGGAAAAAATTACTTTCTTATGTTCGAGATTGATGAAAATATTCTGCATAAAATGAATATATAAGTCCATCTCACATATTTAGTATTGTGAGAAAATATTGGTAAGATATATATAACTTAACCAGTAGCTAGCTACCCTCCTCGGCCCACTTTGAAAATGAGTGGATTAGCTTAATTATTGGCTAACAGCAACATATAAATTATAAAAAGCTATGAGCCGAATGGTCAACAATGGAACTCAAATAAAATTGATTCGCTTAACCCACACAAATCTATAACAATACTTCCAATGCCTTTGATTTAAACAAAAACAATACTATTATGATAAACTTTAATAGTTTAATTTAATTAAACGGATTCCTGCACGAGAAGCATGTGGTCAAGCATATAATAAGTACAAACGAAAAAATCTCGAGAGATTCGTACATCAAGATTTGTAATGAGTAAACTACCAAATTGGTCCCTGGATTATTGGCTCGCTGACAGATTGGTCCTCGAATTTAGGAAATTGACAAATAGGTCCCCGAATTTTTCTAACGAGTCAAATAGATCCCCAAATTTTTCTAACGTTAGTCAAATAGGTCCCCGAATAACATGCACAGAAGGACCTATTTGACAAATGTTAGAAAAATTCGAGGACCTATTTGACTCGTTAGAAAAATTCAGGAACCTATTTGTCAATTTCCTAAATTCAAGGACCAATCTGTCAGCGAGTCAATAATCCAGGGACCAATTTAGTAGTTTACTCGATTTGTAATTGTGGTTTACAGGACAAAAAAAAAATATATGTAATTGTGTATGCATGAGAAGTAGGTATCAAAAAAGCCGTAGCCGCCTCTCTCTGAAATTCTCTCTCTCGACCTAGCCTGTTTCACTACTTTCGTCTTGGGAAATTATTGTTTTGCAGTGATACCCTCTCCTCTCACTTTTTTAAACGTTCATCTTCTATTTATCGCGTTCGGGTTGTTTTTCTATTGCCTTCGGATTGTGCTTCTCTCCGGCTTCGGGTCGTGTTTCTCTTCGATTTCGAGTTGTGTTCTCCGCTTCTCTCCTTTTTTAAAAAAAACTCAGATCTCAGTCCCAGATCTCAGTCCCCTTGTGGTTTTCTTGTCAGATCTGATTATGCTATTCTAATTTTGAACCTTGGCAAAGTTGCGGCATCTTTGGTGTGAAGCTGATGTCTCTCATCTTTTGATCATGTTTTTGGACTCTATTAACAAGTATGAGTGGAAGTTAATAACATCTACAGTTGGCATAGTGATTTCTTTCTTAACCAATAGTGAGTATGATGGTAAATAATTTGTTGACAACACATTTTGTGATGATTTTCATCCTCTGAATTTATTCTATATAGGATCAGTTCTTCTTCAAGATATCTTTCGCATAAGACTTATTTATGTACTGATAAACTGGAAAATGGCTAGCACTTACCTAGTTCACCGGAGAGGGCTGCGAGAGCCAAGTGTTGAGCAAGAACCTGCAAGAACTTCACAGGGGGGCCCTGCGAAGTGTACTCCGACGCTCAAGTTAGTAAGAGAGTAATCAGAGGGTAAGAGAATTTCAGAGTGTAAGAAGTAGCTAACCTTGAACTGGTGAGATGGACTCTATTTATAAAGCAGGGAGGAGAGAGGTGGTCAGCGCGCGGGGCGGACCACGTAGTTGGACACGATCTCCACCAGCGAAGATGGTGGAGACCGAGATTTGCGGAACAAGGCAACCGTGGGTGATTGCGTGTTGCGTCTGTAGGCGGGCGCCTAGAGACTGGAGATCGTGGGTGAGCTGGTTCGCAGCCCACGATCTCTCGTAGCGTGGATTGCGGAGCAGGGTGATCGTGGGTGGCCACGTGTCATTTGGGGGACGGGCGCCATGACCCAGGATGGATCATGACCGCCCCTAAGTGTGTTTAGGGCGCCCGATTGACTCGAGGGCGCTTCGCAAGGTGCGAAGAGGCATGGTGCGAGGACTGTTTAGGCGTACGCCCAAATAGTGATGTATCACAAGTCCCTCCTTAAAGAAGGCCACGGGCGCGTTCGTCGTAGTGTTCCTTAAGGCGCGCGGGATGACAGGTTTGGAGAGCGTGCGATGGGATCCATGCTTGGGCATTGTATTCGCGTCTATTGGCGAACGCCCAAAAGTGTGCGGGAGTACTTGTCCCCCGCGCAGAGAAAAGAAGAGGAATGGCGGCCTTCCATGGGAAAACGGAAAGTCAGTGGGTCATGGCGGGCGGTCAAGTGGTAGGTAGGGATGTCTTGTCAGGGACACGTGTCGCTACCCGGGAGGCAGAAATTTGAAAAATAAAAAACGCCTCGTATGCCGCGCTCGCAAGGGTATAAAAGGGGGAAAGGCAGCGTCTTTTATACTTTTGCACACTTCAGCGAATTGAGGAGAGAGAAGAGAGGAAACCGAAGAGTCCAGTCGCCGGAGTTGTCGAACCGTCGCCGGAAAACGGAGAGAAGTGACCGTGAAGGAGAATCGTTCGAGCGCAAGGCTTTCTGGTGAGTATTTTCCGTCGAATCTGTAGTGTATTTGCTGGGTTAGGGTTTGTGTCTGTTAGAAGTTGATGTGTCGTGTTTTTCTGGGTGGTGTTCCGCCGTCGTGGGTGATGGCGGAAATGGGTTGGGTGTCTGGATAGAGCGGTTGTCGTTCGCTGTAGGGTGAGTCTGTGAGTGTGAGGCAGCGAAAAATGGGTGTGGGTCTGGGTGTAGGGTGTTGAGTTTCTGGGTTTTTCTGGGTTTGCGGGGTGACTGTTCATCGTGTTCGTACCTTCTGATGAAGGTGACGTTTGGGGTTTTCTGGGTTTGTGGGGCGGGCGTCTCCTGTGAGTGAGGCGGCCGTCAAATGTACGGTCACGATGACGTGTTTCCTTCTTGTTTGCAGGGTTCCCAGGGTACGAGTGTGCAGTAGTTGATAAGCAGGGCGAGCGCCGCAAATTATTCAACTTTCAAACTAACAACCAAACGTACTATGTCTTCAGGTACCTCCTAATCCCTTGTATTTTGACTTTTCTGGCAAGTGTTAGAGACCATGGTGGTCATTAGGGAGTTAGAAGAAGGTGAAGAACTGAGTAGAGTTAGTAGTTTGACTACACAGGGCAGTAGCTCTGTAGACTTGGAAGAGGTTCGACAGTCGTTAGAAGAAACGGTGCAGCGGGCGGCTAGGTTACTAGCCAGGAGAGCAAGTGAGAGGGCGGGCGCACTTACTGTCTACAGAGGGGGTATGGATCTGGCGACCTCTCATCCATCGAACGTGGAAGACGATCCAGTAGACGTGTCGGAGGAGCAAGTGTTGGAGCTCTCCGACTGTTCAGAGGGAGAGCCCCCGATGTTGAGAGAAGAGCCAACGGGTCCCCTGAGCGGATCGGCGGCCGAGGGGGAGCGCCTGATCACGGCGCGTGACGAGGTGGCGTGGGACGCCGCGGAGGGGTTTGGGAACCCCGAAGTTAGAGCAACCATGGGGCCGCCAGCAGAGCCTTCCAAATTTGCCACCGATGAAGATTTGGAGGCGGCCCAAGTGGCGTATTTTGGGCCAGGGTCCGGCCGAGAGGGGAGCGGCATGGCCGTCGGCGTGTGGGACGGCAATAATTCTATGTGGTGGACTCATCCGCGTGGGTTCATCGTACACGAGATCCTGTTGCGGCAGTGTGATTCCGACCTGCCGTTCACAGAGTTTGAGATGGAGGTGCTGAATCACCTCAACTGTTGTCCAGCGCAGTTGGCAGCGAACGCCTGGAGGAGTTTGAAATTTGTGCAGTATGCTGCGTGGACAGTGGGCAGGGAGCTCACTGTGAAGTTGTTTTT
>QANZ01047358.1:11005-40541 GCA_003254925.1 Chamaecrista fasciculata
ATAAAATAAGTTGGTTATGACTTCCTAATTTTAGGAGTTATTTTTGATTTATAAAATTCCAATAAATTAAGGGGAGTTAGGCGCCTATCTCATGTGGGTCCCATTGGGAGATTTGATCTTCCATTTGATTCTCTGAGATAGCAATTTGAATTTGAATTAAAATATTATGGTAATATTTTAATTAGATATTCAAGTCTTAAAGATATGATATTATTGTAATATCATGATTTTATATTTATAAAATTACCATAATTTTGGTAATTATATAAGCCTAAAAGTCGCCTAGCTCCATATGCATGCTTATGAGAAACCCTAAACACATTGGCAAGTCGATTTTCCTCCTTTGTAGAGAGAGAAAATTTCGCCACCCACCTTCCTAGAGAGAGAAGTCGAATTCTCCTAAGGAGTTAGAGAGAGATTCGAAGTTGTGGGTTCCTAGGGTTCTTGGGAGAAGAAGAACAAAAGGAGTTTTGTTGCTGTCTCCTCCATTGTTGCGCCACCTAGCCTAAATTCAGAGAAGGAGTTCCTGAGTTCAACAGTTGTAGATTCAATCCCGGTTTCTTTGGAGAAAGAAACAAGAAGGCTAGCACCTTGTGTTCGGGAAACTGTTCGTGTGGATTACCGGTGGAGGAAGGACGTGGAAACGGACTTCTAGACTCGCCAAGTTTAACCATCCGATTGAAAGCTTGAGGTATAACACTTTTCATATCTGGTATTAAATTCAACTAGCGGATCTCAGGGTGGGATTTTCCTGGGGAGCGTAAGTTTTTTTTTGTTTTACAGTTGCTTCCGCTGCATGTTTTCCCCGGGACTTCCCAACAGTCGATCCTCTTACGAAACCTCTAGCACGGGTCGTACATGAACGCCATGTAACGTCGATGGGGATTAGACACATTGATCAGTGTACCTAGTGTAGAAATAGTTTGATTAATGATTGTACCTAGTGCAAGTGGGAGTTTGATGGAGATTGTGCCCTAGGGCCAATCATTTTATATGTATGAACATATGTTTTGATTAATTTATGGATGATAAATTATGTCGTTATCATATTATTAGCATGTTTACTGTGATAACAATCCCTGATTAATTATGAGATAATTATTCTAAAACTGTCCCTGGTCGATTATTCATGAGGGAATATGAATGAACTAAGACCAGCATGACTTCAGTGTATGGAGATACATGCATACGATGCTTTACGAGAGTCATGGTGCAATTATGTAAGGGGTTACAAGTTGCTGGACCGACCCGGAGAGTCCTGCATGGGTTTTAGTCATGAGCTAGCCTCTCCTGTGCACTTGTCACGATGCCCTTAGACCTGAGGTCTTGACTATTCCGGCGTTGTAGATGTCAAACTTTGGCGTAGTCCAACATTGCCCGTAACAGGGTAGTCATACAGGTTAGGTACGGGTTTGGTTGTTTACCGTGCTGAGGAATGTGGTTGACCAAGAAGGAATTTTGTCCCTCATTAAGTTGGGAGATATTTAATTGGCGCCCTCGATGAGTCTGTCCAAGGAATGTGTGGCCACACAGGGTAATGGGACTAACTCAAGGAATTGAGAAAGTTATGGTTTGGATTAAGGATGACTTTCCCGTGCCTTATCCATGACCAAAATATCGTGTGACAATCGAGATTATGACAAGGTGGTACTAAGGTTAAGTCGTTAATGTTAAAGCGATAACTCACGTGTTTTGGGTAGTCGTGATGACTTGCTAGAGTCCGCTCTCGACTTGTGAGTCATAAAGATGGCTTGCTGCCAACTTCACGTGAGGCCTGCTGGGTCACACACGAGCAGGATCAAGACACCATAATGGGACACGATTTAGGGTTTAATTTGTGGGTCACTTTAGTGACACAATTTAAGACATAGTTAAATGTCTGGACATGAAGTCTTATCTTAAATTAAATCTACGTATATGATATTTAAATTTGTTAGACAAGTTTAAATATATTAATTGTTGAATAGTTAATTTGATTACTCTATTTACAATTGAATTTTTGTTTAAAATATTAGGGAATAATAAATTGGATAAGCCTCCTAAAATTTAGGGGATTATTGATTTATTAAATTCTCCAATATTAGGAAAACAAGGCTAGAGGGTGGCGCCTCATATTTCTTGTTTTAATTAATGAAAAATGTTTTGTTAATTAAAATCAAGATTTGAATTTGAATTCAAGATTTGATTTTGATTTCAAGATTCAAATTTTGAATTAAGATATTAGGGTAATATTTTAATTCAATATTGTTAGAGAATTTGGATTCAAGATTCAAATTTTGAATTAAGATATTAGGGTAATATTTTAATTCAATATTGTTAGGGAATTTGAATTCAAGATTCAAATTTGAATTAAAGATATTAGGGTAATATTTCAATTCAATTTGTTAGGGAAATTAATAAGTTGGTTATAACTCCTTAAAAGTTAGGGTTGTTATTTTAATTATTAAATTCCTATAAAAATAGAAGGAGGATGGCGCATGGCTTGATCCGATGGGCAAGATTTGATCTTGCATTTTGGATTTCAAGATTGCATCTTGAATTTCAAATGAAGATATTAATGTAATATTTTAATTAATAATTCAAATCCTCTTGACCAATGGGGATTGGGCATTCAAGATTTAGGTTTCAAGATTTGATCTTGAAATTTAAATTTAAATTGCCTTTCAATTTTGTATTATAATATTCGTGTAATATCATAATTCAAGATTTTAGGAACGCCTATTTCTTTATTCCATAATTCCCTAATTTCACGAGTTAGGGAATGTGATTCCCTAATGAGACTATATATAAACACACACTAGGGAAAAGTGGCCTAATTCATTTTAGTGTGACTAGAGATTTTCGACTTTTCCCTAGAGGAAAGAGATGGAAAATTCGCATATCATCTTTGAGAGAGGAAAAGTCTCCTATTCTAATTGTGAGAGTGAAATTCGACCAAACCCTAAAAGGTTTGGGGTTTGGGGCGATTTGTGTGAGGTTTATGCGCCACCTTGGTTCTTGAATTCAAGAAGTGTTCTTGTATCCAAGATTGTAGATTGGTTCCCGTATTCTCTTGGGAAGAAGAGAAGGAGGCTAGCACCTAGGTGTCTGCCAAACTGCTCGTGTGGATCACCAGCAGAGGAAGGACACGTTCCAGTGGACTTCTCGGATTCGCAAGTTGAAAGCTACCGATTGATTTTCAGGTATACCTCTTCTTTTACTAGAATAAATGCAATTAGTGGATCCTGGAAGGGAATTATAGAGTACGCTTTTAAAGTTTTTTGTTTTTTTTCCGCTGCACTCGCTCTATAATTCTCCAACAAAATCGTCATCAGTGTCAGTTCGTGGTTTCTTACTCGGTTGAGTCTCGACACTGGCCGCTAGCCGTACTAGAATAGGAACTTCTTGAGGTGATGGTGGTATAAATCGTGTCCCATGAAGTGGCACGACTTCCCTAAATTCCAAGATGCAAGCATCGGGGATTGGTTCATCTCCCTCTAGCCATGGTATATTCGCTCGGGTAGCCAAGTAGCATATAGTGCAAGGGAAGTAGAGCTTAGTGAGCCTCTCCCTTCATAACTATTGAATTTTAATTCTCCTTAATCATAGGCGTGACGTGAACAATAATTTTAGTCCTCCATAATTATAATTTTAATTTCTAAAATTTCTATTAGTGATTTCCATGATTAGATATTATTATCTTTCATAACATACCTAAATAAGAATAATTAAAATATCCATATTTGATCAGTACCTCCAAAAACTTGCTTTCCAAATTTCTTCTACTTTTCCACAGAAATTAGTGTCTTGTGTTGCCGTTTTTACTCTTTTTTAAGTCCCTTCCTCACCCAAGTTCTTGCAGGCACTAAACAAACTAAATCAGAGTCATTTTGAAAATCTCTCTTTTTCTCACTTTCTCTCACTCTCTTATTTCCCATAAAAGGTAGGAATTACAAAAGTAGTCACCTTCTCAATATAGTATTTCATAGGGGTGTACACTGGCCGGACATGGTTTTGGTCAGGCCCGAGACCCAGCCAGAACCCGGTTCGGGCTGGGCCACCAGGTCCAGTCGGGCCCAACCGAGCCAATTGTTTTTTCAAATTTTTTATTTTTAATTATTTATGATATTTATTCATTATATATGATTTTTAACTTGTATATATCAATCAAAAAATTAATTTTGGATCACTTTAATGATGTTTTTATTATTAAAAACATTGAATTTGATTTATTTGTTAAAAAAAACTATTGATTTAATTGAGATTAAGTACATATTTTATGTATTTTTTAATATACAATTAATAAAAACAAGATTACATGTATATTTTCTATACTAAAAAGCATGTTTTGCATAAGAAAATATAAATATATATATATAATAAAAATAAAAATAAAAATTTAATAATGGGTATACCCCGGGCCGGGCCGGGTCTAGGACACCTAAACCTGGGACCCGACCCGGCTCGATTTTTGACCCAGCCTGATTTCAAAAAAGTGACCTAACCAGGTCAAGTATGTACACCACTATTATTTCACCATCTTTTGTCAAGAAAAAATGTTGTCACTTCGGTCGTCTTTATTGTTTTTGTTATTTTTTTGTTACAATCTTTATTTATTATTTTAGGGGTGGCAAAAATTGACCCAACCCATTAACCCAACCTAACCCAACTATCAATTTTTTTTTGGTAAAGTTAAATTTAGGTGAGGTAATGGCGCCCCACTCCAGGGTTAGGGCAGGCCTCCGGGCTCAAAGAGCACTTAGAGAAGTACTTACAGATAACCTACCAAATGAGGCAGTACTAGAAATTGAACCCAAACCATGCAATTGTCATAAATGGAAGGTGGCCAAGTAAGCCGAACCTCATTGGCAAATCCAACTATCATTTTAATCAACCATGACCCAGCCATTTAAATAATTGGTCAAGATGGGTTGGGTCCAAAATTGATCCACTAAAATTTGGGTTGGGTTGGGTCAAACCCATAGTTTACCCAACCCAACCCAAATTGGTGTCAAAACTACGTAGTTTCATGAATGAGATAAATATGAATTTCACAAATTTTGGCAAAAATTACAAAATGGCCCCAATTAATTTAAAAATTTACTAAAATGTCTCTGAACCATAATATTTTAGGACTAAAATGAAAATTATAAAAAAAATTTGGGATCAAATTATAATTTTGAAAAATATTAGAAAATGGTAAAATTACAAATTAGTCCTAAATCTGGAAAATAAATACATTTTAGTCCAACAAAATGGTGCGTTCAATAAGAGGAAGATGAACTTCACAATTTTTTGCAAAAATTGCAGAATGCCCCCAGATATTTTCAAAATTTACAAAAAAATTTCTAGATCATGATATTTGAGGACAAAAATGAAAATTTTAAAAAATAATTGGGGTCAAAATATAATTTTGAAAAAATATTAAAAAGAAGGAAATTACAAATTAGTCCTAAATTTGAATAATTTAAAAATTATTCTAATTAATTAGTTTACAAATTAAATAATTAATCTTTAATTTTATTAAATAATATAAATATTTTAAGATTGTTTCATGAGTTGGGTTGGGTCGACCCTTGATTCCATGGGTCATGACCCACCCATGATTCAATTAACAAATATAAATGGGTCATTGACCCATTTATGACACAACCATTTACAACTCAATCCATAACCAACCCAACCCACCCATTTTGCCACCCCTAGTTTTAGTACCAATGTAACAGTATATTAAATAGAAAGAGAATAACACTAATCTTCCATCCAATTTCTACAATCAAAATCAACCATATAGGTAACACTCGCGTTAAGTGTTTTGTCCATTTCTGCTTCTGGCAAAAAAATAAAAATCAACCATATAGGATTTTAGTTTTGTTCAAAAAAAAAAATACATAGGATTTTAGTTTGTAATTAAGTGGTTATTTATTTTATTAAATACTTTCTCTCTCCTTAATTTTCAATTGTTTAATTTTGGATCTCAAAGCAGGCCAAAGAAAAAAATTGGGTCTCAAACATAGATAGATATGTATAATCTTTTTTATTGCATCAAATCATAACAAGTGAAAATTATATATATATCTTATATTATATGGCTTCACCCCTTTCTGGTCGTCCATGTTTAAAACTATAGTCTATGAAATTGAAAATAAGAGAAAATTTACTATTTGGTCTCTCTTTCTTTACTAAGTTAACAATTTAGTCCCTTATTTATTCTACATACATATTTGCGTGCCCGTTAGGGCACGCAAAGCCCCTAGTATATATATATTCCCCATAAGTCATAACTAAATTTATGTATAAACTAAAACAGAAATACAGTCTAAACATAAATAAAGACATGCAAAATAGGAAGTTAAATTATTATATAAAACTAAAAATTTCTTTCACTATTTTTAAATTTATTATTTTATCAAAAAAAAACTATCAGGATAACATCAATGAAGAAAATACCATTGTTATGATATAATAATTTGTTAAAGATTAATTTTTTATGCTTCATTACGATTAATGCTATTGAACAGAAAAATATTTTAGAGTATGAATTATATTAATTTATTAAATATAATAATATTTTATTATAGTGTTATATTATTATATATTATATATTAGGAAGCATTAACGATGATACAGATACAGGACACGACACAGATGCATTGACACGCCAAAGTTTTAAAATTATAAGATACGACACAACAAATATTTATATATAATAATTAATCCAAACCGAATTTAATGATTTGGAAGTATACAAAGTGAAAAATATTCTAAAATATTAAATATATGTATATTATCTTTTTTTCTTTTTCGCTAATTAACACTCATTAAATTCTCGGGAAATGCAGGCAAGCACAAAAGTTGGTGATACCTCAACACCTGTGTACGTTGTCGTCGGGCTCCACTATTATTTCAACTTTTAGCTTCATTAAATATAGGGAAAATTTACAAAAAAGTCTCCTTGCTCAAATATCCCATTTCTTAATTATTGGATTTAATTTTCTTAGTCTCGATATCTATGTTTTATAAATTAAATAAACACTAAACATATTTCAAAGACTAAAAAAAATTAAACCTAATAGTTAAAAATTAGATTGCTTTAATAATCAATCTTTCTATAACATTATCCTTAAATACATATTTGAAAATTGATAAATATATATATATATACACACAAAAGTCTGATGTATCCCAATTTTCAAATTTCTCAATTGAGAAGTGTCTTACCCTAATTTAAACCCAACCATCCTTAATCGCAAGTGCTCATGATGATTGAAAATATGCATGTCAGAATTAGAGAGTGGTGGCCAATAGGAGTGGATCCTCAGCTGTACATTTTCTATGCTGTTCTCTACTGTAATATATCTAAGCCGTTGATATTATCTAATGGTTATTGCTATGTCATTTGTCCTGTGACATAAAACAATGAAACACACACTAATTTGGCCCCTTATTTTTTCTGCGTTGAGACTTGCTTCTCGTTCCTTTCCCATTTTAAGACAGAGAAGAATAAAGGGAAATGAAATAAAGTGAAAACTTTATTTTAACCCCATCTTCATACTTTCCTTTTTTGCATTCAAGTCCTTTAACTTTGTTGGAGGGACTAAAATGAACTTTCAGAAAAAAAAAAACCTTTTTTTAATTCATTTGAACCAGGCCATATTAAAATTACAGTTTAGTCAAGAGATCTTTAAATTTCCTTCACTTTAGTCCTGAGCTCTCAAAATAAAATTGCAAAGTATTTCAGAACTCTTCCAAAAGTTCCATTTTAGTCCCTAGTCCATAAATCCTTCAAAAATTGGGCCAAAAGTGCAAAGAAAACAAAATAAAAGTTGATGCACATAGGGACTAAAATGAAAATGACTAAAGTTTGAAACCCACGGAAAAACTCTTCGATCCCACCGGAAAATGCACGGGAATTACCGGGGACTCCAAGAACACACCAGAAAAGTTCAAATCTCACTAAAATTTGGCTCAAATCGCACTCAAACCTCAAGAATTTTTTTTTTTCCAAAATCATCTTTCAAACCCTCGTTTTTTCGATCTTTATAGACGAAAATCAAGTAGAACCCTCGTTTTTGAAAGTTTGAAACTGAGGTGATGTACAATAGTCAATAGCACACAGTACGTATATATATATTTTTTTGGTCTGACACAGTACGTATATTTATCCGTGATGTGATTGGTTAATTGGGTAGAACAAATTAATCAGTCACTCACCCATTAATTATTTTTCTAATTTTTGGCAGAAATAATAATTATCATGTTTCACTTATTCCATTTTTGTTCAATTACTTTTTCATTTGTACCTGTCTGTGTGTTTTTTTCCTTTATAATGTTGCTTATTTTCTTTTGATAGTACAACTTTCATACTCATTGACACTTATCGTGGAATTGATTTTAAATTTTTAGTAATATATATTACAGTTTTGATCCTTATATATATATTGTTATCATAACATGCTATTACATTGTAGCCTTATAAATAATCATTGTTCAATATGATTAATTGATTATTAGTAATGCAAAATAATTAATGACATGTCTTTGATAAGAAATGGAACCACTTTGACCGTTAACTACCATTGTTAATTTCATCCTTGCCAGGCATCATAAACTTTATGAGAAGATAAATGTAAATTTGATAAATACAAAGTTAATGAAAAAAAAATCCACAATAACTTGTAGAATTAATTAGCTATATTTTTTTAGATAAAGGTCTTCCTTGGAAAAGAATTTCTATTTTATAATTGTTGAGCATTTCTCAACATCTCTAAAAATCTCATATACATATTATTTACATACATGCTTGTTTCCTACAATGAGGGTAAGGATCTTCTTGTCCTTTATTATTATTGTTATCTACTCGTTTTTAATGTTTTTCACTAAATAAAAAAATGGCATATAAAATAATATACCCATCTATGCTCTATGAATGAATTAATCACATACAAGGGTGACAAATTGATGGATTTAAGTTGGTTGAATTTGGTCTCAATTAATTATTAGTGGCTCATATTTATTAGTTTATAATAAATGGGTTATGAAAAGATCATCACCTATTATGGGTTAAATCCAACTCAACTATTAATTCGTTTGAATGAATTTTTTTAAGGGTAAATTACACTTTGGTACCCTGTGGTTTGATCCTATTTCACTTTGGTACCCTGTGGTTTGAAACTTGACACTTTGGTACCCTGTGGTATTCTCCATTAACACTTTGGTACCCTTTGGGGTTATTTTGTAATTTTAACCATAACAAATTTTGCAAAAATTACATATTGACCCCAAAAAATTTTCAAAAATTACAAATAGGTCCCTGGATACATATTATCTAGGGACTAAAATGAAAACTTTTAAAAAAATTTGGGGTCAATGTGTAATTTTAGTAAAATTTGTTGTGGTTAAAATTACAAAATAAACCCAAAGGGTACCAAAGTGTTAATGGAGAATACCACAGGGTACCAAAGTGTCAAGTTTCAAACCACGGGGTACCAAAGTGAAATAGGGTCAAATCACAGGGTACCAAAGTGTAATTTACCCTTTTTTTAATAATTAAATGAAGGCTAAATTGCGAATTCGGTCCAATAAGTTTCAGGTCCTAAATCAATCCTATATCTTTTTTTGTCTCGAATTTGGTCCTGTATCTTTGCTCAACGTCTCAAGTCAGTCTTATATCTTTTTTTTTTATCTCATTTTTGGTCCCATATATTTTGAAAACCTCTCGCCATTAGTCCTCTGTCCATTTTAAACCGTTAACTAGGCAAATTAGGTCAAGAAAAATTACAGATTAGTCATTTATATTACAGTTCAGTCTTGAAAACTTCAAGCCCCTTTCACTTTAGTCTGTGACTGCCAAAATAAAAGTGAAAGAGCATCCCTAAAGATTCTCTAACCTTACATCTTGATCCTTAATCCATGAATTCTTTAAGAAATGGAACAAAAATGCAAAAACCATAAATTAAAGCAAATGATAGAGGGACTAAAACTAAAAAAGCAGAAAGTTTAAAACCCACCGAAAAATGCCCTAACACTCACCGGAAAACGTACAAAAATCGCTGAGAAACTCAAGAACTCATCCAAAAATCTCAATCCTCAGTGAAATCTCACTCAAATGCTTCAAGTTTGGATTTTCAAAAATTCTTTTTTAATTTAAAGGACTATTATGTAATTTTTCCTGACTTAATTTGTCTAGTTAACAGTTTAAAATGGACAGAGGACTAACAATGAAAGGTTTTCAAAACATATGGAACCAAAACTGAGGCAAAAAAAAAATATAGAACTGATTTGGGACCTGGAGCAAAGATATAAGACTGATTTGGCTAGAGCAACGCACTTCGACCTTAAATGAATTATACAATAATTATATATATATATATATATCATAAAAAAACAAATTATACAAATTAATGGAAAATTTGCCTCCAAAAATTGTTTCCTAAATTCAAAATATTTGAAAATTTATGCAGTGTAATAAAATTCAAGGCAAAGAAATGAATTATTAATTTATGCATTGTAATTATTTTCTTAAAAAAATTACTTACTAATTCGCCTTCTTTATGCGCAAGATTGCAGCTCCCTCAAGAATTTGCAGCTCCTAGTACTTGGCGAGGAAGAAGAATTTGCAGCTCTCAGTCTTGACGAGGAAGAAGAATTTGCAGCTCTCGAGGTATTCTTCCACTCTTCTACTTCTTTTTCTTTTTTCTATAGTTCTATTGCATATACTCTTCATCTCTTCAAACCACCAAAGTTCAAATGACCATAACAATAATGCCATAACCAAGAAGAGTCTTCTTTTGCTGAACATTCTCTATCTTCATCAGGAACAATCTGTTTCTTCTCTTTCTCTATCCTTTACTCCTTTTGTCATTCCCACTTCCCACTCAATCAATCGATTATGAATGCGGCAGTTGTATAGGGATATAGGGATTTAGGGTTGCATCCATGATAGTTGGACTGTTTTCAGAGTTCTATTTGCACTTAGTTTGGCCTGGTTGAGGGGGTTTCAAATACGATCCAAATTCAGGAAGTACACAACAGTGTTTGAGTTTGCTTAGGCTTGCGGTTTAGGCATTGAATCACATGTGAGAATTAGAGGGGTGGCTGTTGGTAATGTCATTCCTGTGAATCCTTCCTTGAAAAGTATTGAAGCAGTTGTTGAGGTTGAAGAAGATAAAACAATTATAATGTCACTTTTATTATAATGGACTTAAAGGTACGTGCTAGGCTAGTACGATGTTAGGTTTTAACTTATCCATTTATCAATTTGGATTGATCTGAACATCTTTACCACCTAAATTTTAACTAGGGAATGCTTTAATGGGGGGTTTTTAACTAATTTTGAATGCCATTTACTAGTAATATTGTAATAATAAATTTTCTCAATAAGTGTCAATTAGTTAGTTATTAGTTACTCAAATTAGTTGCACTTTTTTGTTTATCAGTTATGTTATGTTATTGTTTTCCTCTTAGCAATCTAGTATTAGTTAATAGTAAGTTGTCTTACAGATTTTGCTCCACTCATTATATATGTTAACTTGCTTATAGGTTCTTGAGATGAATAAAGTGCGGAGCTCAGACTGGAGAGATAACGAGAGAGTGTCGAATCCTATCAGAAATCAACATCGAATAGATAAATGGTCTTTATATATATTGATAAATATGTTCTTTGTATAAAATACATTTTGGGGTCCATTTTAAAGGATTAAGTCATTAATTTGTGTATAGGTTGTTGCTGGGCGTTTGACATAACCGCGACTTTAGAAGTCAAATATTTCATTATGAATAATGCTACCATCTTGCTATCAGCGCAAGATTTAGTGAATCACTTTTGTAGTTGAGAAGAACTCCGAGGTGTAAGGTTGGATGAGGTAGGAGGATACGCAGCATCAAATTATGAAGTATTTCTCTGGATAGTTGAGAATGGTTGTGTTAGAGAAAATGTTTGCCCTTATGTTGGAAGAAGGGAACCATGGATGTATAATCCCGACAGAGTGGTAAATAAATTTTTAGTAGTTGTATCGTGTTCAAAGCAATATTAGCCCTACATAATGTTGTTCAACGGACTTTAGCTGGTAACTATTTGAGTTTTTCTTTTGAAAAATTTAATTTCTCACTGAATTGTTAAGATTTCCTACATATTTTTTTTCCTTAGGTTTTGGACTGGTTTCCACAGGAAACCAATTATGCATATTTTAGTTAAAACTTGAAGTTTTAAGTTTTCATTAGTTAAATTTGATGTACTCAAAAGATTATATATATATATATCTTATATTATATGGCTCCACCCCTTTCTGGTCGTCCATGTTTAAAACTATAGTCTATGAAATTAAAAATAAGAGAAAATTTACTATTTGGTCTCTATTTCTTTACTAAGTTAACAATTTAGTCCCTTATTTATTTTACATACATATTTGCGTGCCCGTTANAGCCCGAAAAAAAACGAGCCCGAATTTTAAAAAGCCCGTTTTAATACGGGCCGGGCTCGGGCTTATTTTTCAGCCCGGCCCTAAAGCCCGGCCCGTATTAATATACATATATCATACATTTTTATATATGTATATTGTATAATATATTCCTTAATATATATAAACATAATATATATTTTTATAAATATATAACTTTAGAAAATCAAACCACATTTAATTCTAATTTTTAATTTCCAAATCAATTATGCTATTCTAATTCCACAATCAATTCCAATTTTCAAAATCAAAATCAATCATTCACCTAATCTTCTTCCCAATCCCTCCCAATCACCATTCAATTTCCAATATAATATATATTTTAATAAATATATAATTTGAGTGAGAGTGAGTTTAATGTTTAATTTGTTTAAAAAAGGGCCCGGAATTAAGCCCGGCCCATATTCATCAAAAACGGGCCGAGCCCGGCCCGAAATAAAACGGGCTCGGGCCCGGGCTCGGGCCTACTTTTTGTTTGTTATTACCCCCTAAAGCCCGGCCCGTATTTTAGCAAGCCCGGCCCGTGATCAGGTCTAGTGACAAATAATCCAAATTACTATTATAAGCATAATTATGTCATTTGATCACTTTGTAACATGATTGGCATTAATTTCTCTACTACTGAGTCCCATGGTAGTAAATACAAAAAAGTTTACTTTTTTTTTATACATACATTTCTTTATTTTTATAAAGAAAAAACAACAAAAAAATAGTGTTGAGTGTTCTTTTTTTTGATATACAAGAAGAATATATTAGATAAAAGCCAAACGACACTTACAATCATTAAAAAATTTTTAAATTGAAACAACAGAATAAACATAAAAAAGTAAACCTTGTTGAACTATTGGACGATAGTTAGGAAGTGTTGAAAAAAATATATGATTACAGAATAATGGTCAAAGTCCTATTTTGGTCCCTCAAGTTTACTCAAAGTTTCGTTTCGGTCTCTCATCTTTTTTTATTCCATTTTGGTTCCTCAACTTTCCAAAACGTTCCACCGTTAGTTCCTCAGCATTTTTCATCCACTTTTTCTGTTAAAGAAAAAAAAACGTAAGAAATTTTAATAATAAGATCAAAACGAAAGAAAAATAAATAGATAAATAGACAATTTTAATAGATTTCAGGGACTAACGGTGGAACTTTTTGGAAATTTGAGGGACAAAAACGGAATATTTTAGAAACATGAGGGACCAAAACAGAACGAAAACAACTTGAGGGATCAAAATTGAACTTTGAACAAACATAAGGGACCAAAACAGCCTACCACCACCACAGAGGGTGTCGTCCACCGCTCCTCCTTATCCAGATGATGTCGATGGTCGCCGTCTAGCTACCTTCCGTCGACCACCAGCTCTTCTCTTTGTTTCGGTAACTCCCTTCGCCATCTTCCTTCTCTTTCGTCTCTCACTTTAGAAATCCCAAAATTTCTGGTTTTCCTTGCATTTTGCTGCTGTTAAACATTCATTTCTGATGTATTTCCAGATTCATAAACATTGATTTAAGCTTAGCTTCAAATCTCATGGTTTTAAGGACCCGATGGAAATTAGGGAAAACTTTAATTTGGGATTTTGACCAAATCATTATGTTTTCTTGAAAACTAATGTGTTGGTTATGCTTAGTGGATGATAATATTGATTTCTATTCCATCAACTTGAATTTAGATTTTTGTATTTTGAAATTTGGTTATCGGGTATAAACTTTAAAATTTGCAAATTGGTCCCTATAGACGATTTTGATGGTTTTCTTGAAAAAAAAAGTTTCTATGAGATTAAGGAGGATCTTGTAACTATAATATTTCATTTGAAATGTAAGAATTGAACTTTTATATCATGGTTGATGTTGGAGAATATGTATTTTCAATCTTTATGTAGTTGGAATTTTAGTAATAAACTTTTTTGAAAACTGAATTATTGGTTAAAGCTCCCAAATGTTAACCCAAGCTCTTAGTGGAGTATCAAAGTGGATAGTATAGGACATCAACTTATGGTATAGTATTGAAATTAAAGTAAGGACTCAATGTTTATTGGTTAAAACTGAAGTATAGGACATCAACTTTAATAAAAGATCAACTTAATGTTTATTGGTTAAAACTCAATACTATCCCAAATATTAGGTTGATGTCCTATACTTAGTGGAGTATCAAAGTGGATAGTATTGATATTAAAGTAAGGACTTGAGAAGACTTATGGTAGATATGTGAAAGATGTCTTTTGGTGAATTATATGCTAGAAGTGCTCTAATAGAATGAATATACTTTGATAATAAACTTAGGTACTCTGCTTTCTATCTCAAGTTGAAGGTAGTGATTTGATTAATGGATTTTAGGTCATTGTGCATGACCTTCAGGTGAGTATCCTCTCTATTCTAGAACTTGTTTTATCATGCCTATGTGAAATATTTGATGCATATTGTTTTTGGCAAGGTTAAAGTTTTTGTGAAAATATGTTTGATAAGCTTGTTTTAGACTTATATGTATGATATCATATTTTGACAAATATTATGATGAAAATGAGATTTGATGTTGTTTGAAAAATGGTTTTTGGCTGGTGGGTGAGCCGTTGGGACTTTTGGGTACATACAAACTAGGCTTTCGATCCCGGAGTCACCCATCCGTTGGCCAGGATGTGAGGTGGGCATGGTTCTAAGCTTTCGGGGACGTGCCACGAGTAGACTGCCTCCGATCCTAGAGGTGAGCAGTTACTCGTTCTCGCGGGATAGGCCTTTTGCAGGACCTTCGATCTCACTCACCAGTAACGGGGGCGCCACCCATGGGTTTTACGATAAAAATGTATTTCAGATTTGCGAAATGACTTTGAACGATTACAGATTTGGAATTTATGATATTTTTATTGGATGTTCAAGTATGTGACATATATGATCATTCGAATTATGATATGTATTTTGATATGTGACTATACGATGACTTCGATTATGAAAGGTGACGATAAAGATGTTTGACTTGTTTATATGTATTTGAAATATGATTGTACTGTGCATGCATTATTATTTCGAAACTGGTGGAGATACCTTGCCCTCCACGACTATAATAGATTGGATTACTCACTCAGTCTCTTGACTCACCCCATTGTTGTTACCATTTCCAGTTTCAGGTTTGGAGAAGTCATTTTCTAGTGCCGTCTAGATTGAGCAGCCCTCTTGGAGCCCCACATATTTGTTCTTGTGGGTATCTTGACTTTTCATAAGATGTTGATTCATTTGTAATCTGTATTTGACTCTAGTTGTGCTCCGTTAGATTTACAGTCAGGGAAGTGTTAAGTTTATTTTTACGAAAGATTGATATCATGAGAAATGAATTTATAAATTACTATTGGAGTGAAACTTAAAAATTTATTATGGATGCATGTGTTAGTCTTACGGGTCACGGGGCCTCTTCTTGTGATTCGTGCCAGTCACGGATTCCATTAAGGGGTCGTGACAAAGTTATATTCTATCAAAAAGGTGTATGAAATACCAATAATTTTGTATCAATTTGAAACATAATTATTGAATTTTAATTTCTCTCCAAAAAAGAAAAACGGCAAAAACTTGATTAATACTTGCAAAAACTTACTTTTCCAGATTTTTATTTCTTGGGCGTTGCCTGTTTTTGTTTTCATACATGCAAAAATCAAATCAAAATCATTTTTAAAATCTCTTTTTCTCACTTTCTCTCACTCTCTTTTTTTTTTTTTGCACAACTTTCTCTCACTCTCTTATTTCCAATAAAAGGTGGGAAATACAAAAGTGGTCATTTTTTCATTATAACATTTCATCATCTTAAATCCAAAAGAAATGCTAATTCATTTTTTTTTTAAAACCAATGCAACAGTATATTAAATGGAAAGAGAATAACACCCCTCTTCCATCTAATTTCTACAATCAAAATCAACCATATAGATTTTAGTTTGTAATTAAGTGATTATTTATTTTATATATTTGTGTGTGCATAATCTTTTTATACAATAAATTATATCCAATAGAAAACATTAATAGATAGTGGCGATTACTTAATTAAATATTTTGTATTAAAATTAATTTTCATCTAACTATTTTATTATTTTTATTTTAATTTGTTTTTTAACAATGTATATCATTATATTTTTTATTTAGTTATTTTATTCTTTCTATAAATAAAAACTATTTTTTTTACTCTGTTTAGTGTTGTTAAATATATAACTAATTTTTTCAATTTATAACTTATTCTTAAAATAAAATTAAAAAATTTCAAATTTCAAAAGAATAAAAAAAATTAGAGAGAGAACAAAAATAAATAACACACATTTCCACCACCAAAGCACTAGGAAATAAGAAGAGTATGTGGAAAAGAACATTTCAAATTTTTTATAAATAATAAAAAAAATTCAAAAAATTAATTTATATCTTTTTCATTATTTTTAATAATATAGTTCAATCGAATGGACTTAATTACATAAATATAAAAATCATACAATCTATTTAATCTTTTGGGTGTTATTAGAATTAATGCAAACCGAATTTAATGGTTTGGAAGTATAAAAAAGTGAAAAGTATTTTAAAGTATTTCTATTATTTAACTTATGTCAAGAAGAAGACACATCAACTCTCAAAGTCATTATTTATAAGTCAAAAACTCACATTTATGTACACAAGAAACTAAATTATAAATACATTTATGTATACATGGAAATCTAAAAAGACAATTGTGAATGTTCACAAATACTTATTATAATATTTATAACACTCGCCCTTGAATATTCACAATTTTATTTTGATATGCATTACAAGCTGCCTCATTAAAAACCTTGTTAGGAAAACCCAGTGGGACAAAACCATGACGAAGGGAAAAAAAGTACAGCGCGTATCTCCCCCTCATTATTACATCACTGAAGATCTTTTAATCGACGCATTCCAATACGATAAACCAGCTTCTCAAAAATTGCAGTTGGCAACGCCTTAGTGAACAAATCTGCTAAATTATCACTTGAACGAACTTTTTGAACATTAATTTCACCAACCCTTTGAAGATCATGATGAGAATTTAATACCCTATTACACTATATATGGACATCTTTCTTGATGAGAATTTAAATTCAAGTTCACCACTTTATAAGACGAATTAGATTTACTTAATGTAATAAATTTTCATCAATCATTCATTAAAATATAATAAATTCCTCCTTTCTCATATCTTTATATTAGTGAAAAATTAAAGTTTCACAACAGATTTGCTGAGAATTTGATATCTGATCTTGTGTCATTATCCAAATACATTAATATTTGATTTCATTAAAATATACTATAATAAGTCCAAAAAATCCTTCACCTTCGTAGGTATTTTGTCACTTTAAGTGACTTAATCACTATAGGAGTATTTTAACAACTCTACTTCCATTCCAAAAATTGTTAAATGACAAAAATTCATTTATCGTTATAATAAGATAATCCAAATTGAACTGTAATAATTTTTTTAACAAAATATCAATCCTCATTTGATTTTAGTAAATAAATATATCATCTTCTAAATATTTAATTTAATTTATATATCCAAATAATACATTGCCTTTTTAAGATCATATATTTATCTTAACTTATTAAATTTTTAGTAATTTTACTACTTTCTAAAAAGTTTTAATTATATTCAAATCATTAAAATACACTGTAAAAATGACAAATTTAAATCTTGACCTTTTATAATGACAATAACAATTATTTTTTTTATATCTCCTTCCATAATAGTATTCACAAATGAGATTATACCACATAAGCTCATATTTCCTTAATCTATATATAAGGATCTTTTCAACTTAATTGAAGAAATTTCTTGATCACTTGAATTATATACTTTAAATATCTAAAAACCTTTAGGGATTTTCATAGATATATTACAGTTAAGTGATTCATATAAATAGTCTGTAACAATATCTATTAAATATATATCAAGTCTATTATAAATTATCAGACTAATAAATTATTTGAGAGTAATTCCATCCACCACAACAAAAATGAATCTCTCCATAATAAATTTCTTGTCTTTGCGTAAAACCTTGTGCACAAGTCTTGTTTTATATCTCGAGATTTTATTTTCCTCATTTCCTTTTACGCACAAAGACTTATCTATAACTAATTGGTTTTATACATCGGGTGTTTGGACTACAGGTCCAAAAATCTATACTTTATAATTGAGTTGGACTACAGGTCCAAAAATCTTTCAAATAATTTGGCCAAACTATTTTACATCATCATTCTTTGACGTATTTCGATTCATGATCCTCGTTTTTCATTTACAACTCTTAGCGTTATATAGTATACAAGGACATTGTCGACAATAATTCCATATCGGTTTTATATTCTATCAATACCAATATAATATACTGAGATCTCATTATTTTCTCTTTTATTTTCAGGTACCTGCAATGATCTCTTCGGGAGATCTTTCTTTGATCACGCCTTCTTTATCGTTCAACTTATGTGTTTCCTCAATTCGACCATCTTATATATTTGCTCAATAGAGTTCAAACTCAAGAAATATAAACTAAATCATCAATTACATCAGAGTTTCTACAATGTCTACCAACGAAAGTGAAACCCTAAGTAAAAAGACGATAAAGTGTAGAAAAACTTTCTAAGACGATAAAATCGGTGCTTAAGCCTCATCCTCCTTGCTCTGAGCAAGGAATCTAGTCGACCATTTGGTGGAGAGCAGCTGCTGGAAGTCCTCCCCCAAGTGATTTAGCCATGAAAGCTGGCACTGGCAAAATGTTCGTGTGGAACATGCTAACAACTGCCATACGATCAAGAGGCGACATTGTTTTGGCAGGTATGAAGTTATTTTGTCGTGCATAGTAATAGTTCACATATGAAATATATGGTTCGATTGATATTGAAGTGATCATTAAATCTGACACTCATTTTTATCCTGATCTGAAATGAGAGTTTTCAATATTGAATGTTTCAGTTGCATCAAGCGGTATTGCATCACAACTTATACCGGGGAGTCAGACCGCACATTCTAGATTTTGCATTCCAATTAAATGTAACGAAGAGTCTACATGCCACATTGTGCAGGGGAGTGATCTCGCTGAGTTGTTGATACATACCACACTAATCATATGGGACGAAGCTCTCATGACTCATTGTTTCTGTTTCAAAGCATTTGACCGAACATTAAGAGATATTATGCGCTTCAAAGACCCTGATAGTCTAAACTCTAAACAAGCCATTTGGTGGTAAAGTCATTAATTTTTGCGGTGATTTCAGACAAATTCTACCTGTAATACCTCGTGGCAGTAGGCAAGATATCGTTCTCGCAACACTGAATGCATCATACATTTGGTCTGCATGTAGGGTGTTGAACCTAACTAAAAACATGCGTCTACAATCTGGTCGGTCTACTGAAGAGATTCAGAGCGTTAGAGAATTTTCTCAATGGCTTATTGATGTTGGAGATGGAAAAATTGGATGTGCTTTATCGGACGACCAGTTCGAGATTGATATCCCAAATGATATACTGTTGAAAGACTATATAGACCCCATTAAGACCATTGCCGAGTCCACATACCCAGATTTCAGTTTCAAATACCAGGATCATGACTATTTTCGTGACAGAGCAATACTTGCATCGACACTTGAAGATGTGTTTGTAGTAAACCAATGCCTACTTGATTCAATGCCTGATGATGAAAAACTTTACTTGAGTTCTGACAGTATTTGCAGGCATGACGAGAATGCTGACTACATGGCCGAGGTTTACACAACAGAGTTCTTGAACTCAATCAATGGTTCGGGCCTCCCATATCACCAACTTAGGTTAAAGATTGGTGCTCCAATAATGCTTCTCAGGAATATAGACAAATCAATTGGACTTTGCAATGGAACCAGACTGGTTGTTACAAGGATGTCCCAACGAGTGATTGAAGGAGTTGTTTTGTCTGGCAAAGTTGCGGGTTTGAAGGTATTAATTGCACGATACGTAATTACTCCTTCAGATTCAAAACTACCCATTACGTTTCAAAGGAGACAATTTCCAATGGTTTTGTCGTTTGCTATGACTATCAATAAAAGTCAGTGACAGTCATTGGCATCAGTTGGGTTATATCTTCCAAGGCCTGTTTTCACACATGGTCAGCTTTACGTAGCATTGTCACGCGTGCGTTCTAGGAGTGGCATCAAGGTACTTATTGGTAATAAGTCAGATGACAAAATGGACAAGGCAATAAACGTCGTATATAGAGAAGTATACCAGAACGTGCGATAAACTGTCTGTCCGCACATGTAGACATTGGAAGATTTCACTGTAGGTCTGTCAAATATATCATATCATAATAAATAGTATGTCTACATTCATTTTCATGCTTACCGAAGGTCATTCATTTATATACTAATAATATAGAAGATTTATATGTATCCAATATATCTTTCCATAATCAGATTGACAAAAAAATGCAACAAACAAGACCAAACGAACAATATTAAGCAATGACAACACGCATACCCTATATTTGACGTCCAACAATGAAAATATCAAACAACGATATTTACACATTAATTTACATATAATTCAGATTGGAAAATTACTATATGTGTACATAACCATCCTCACATACTATTGTATACAATTTGAGAATTGTAATAAATATTACGTCGTATGATTATGTAAAATCGCTCTTAGAACGGCTCAATAAGTATATGTTAGTGAAAAGGATTATGTAATATCGATAATTGGTCGTATATGAGATAATTTGCGATTTTTTTTATGGCAACAATCATTTGACAAAGATAATTTTAAAAGTTGCAATGAATTTGAGATTCTTTGTAAGGTGGGTATGTCAAACGAATGTCATATAACTATTTGAATAGCTCAGTCACTGCAAATTCTATATTTAGTATATACTGGTTTGAATAAATTTGGAAATAATCAATATATAATACGGGCAATAATTAATATATCTGTAGTTGTTATTGTAAAGAACTGGATATTCATGGATAATTGGTCATATACGACAAAAGTGGCGATCATCATTTATTAGTGCACATGATAATGATAAATGGTATTAACTCTAATGGAAATTGTACTAAATGATATATTTATCACGTAATCATGTCTTTAAAAGTGTCAATGAATTGCGGTTTCGTGTAATCATGTATAATTAAAACTTGTATGGTATGATGTTTCCGAAAGTATAATGGCGACAATTGTATATCCAACCGATTCATAAAATATTATTGACATGATGACATTGATATATTGTATGTCATCGTATATTTTTTATATTGATATATTGTATGTTAGACATCAGAATTTTGTCTTAATTGACCCATTGTTTCGTGTAATTTTAAAAATAATTGGTATTGTATATTATTAATAAATATAATTGATATGAATCATGTGCATTGTTAAGCTGTCAACATGGAGGAGACGATTAAAATATGAAAAAATAACATACAAATCCGAAACAAGTATATTTTTAGTACACCACACATATAATCTAATCTAAAATAATTGCAAATAATTTGATTGAACGAAGTTCAGGCCTTAGTATCAAATGTCGGCAAAGAATTATATTTTAATTTTTACATATGTTTCTATATATATGTCAACCATAGCAATCCGACCGGTTATACAATCATTTCGAGGTCAAACAAAATTAATGTAGAGTAATACGCCTTTAATTATGAATTAATAGAATGAATTAATTAAATGTAATTATAGATATCAGGGAGAAAGAAATCTCAGTAGCTGTCACCGTATTGTTTCATGCGCAATAATATCAACTAGCGTATGACCCGTGCGATGCACGTGCGTAATAAGGATCAGATTAATGATATAAATAGATGCGAATGATTATTTATTATGGTAGACTTATTGAACGGGTACTATATATTTCCCTGTTTAACTGGTTTGTATGGTGATATATAGATTAATGTGATTATGTCAACATTGTTTATTGTTATCAAAGATAATCATTATATTCATGGTTATAGTCATTTGTACTAACGTAACTTTTTTATAATTGTTATTCGTTTCAGGGACGATGGACGCACTGCTTGACAATGATTGTGGCATTCCATGTCTTATATATATTATGTCACGGTTAGATCCATTCGTTGCATATAATATGAGAATGGTCTCAAAAAATTGGAACAATAGTATTAAAGATAAAGAGTTTATCCGGTATTATGATCAGCATTCAAAGATTAGCAGAAAAAGTCGTTTGGTAACGTGCCAAATGTATCCACGGGGCATATTTCATAATCTGTTCTTTACTATGTCAATTGCTGACATGTCTCCCGAAAGATGCATCCAACTGAAGCCACACCCATTATGTCAAGAATTTCACAATTTTGATTTCGTAGGAATTAGTGATGGGCTAATTTGCATGCGACATATTCCTGATATGGAACATGCTTCTTTTGTTATATCCAACCCATTTACCGGTCGAAATATAAGTATTTCTCCACCAATGATGATGCCAAATAACCGTAAGTTTCCTTGAACACAATAGTCGCGTAACATAATATACATCTAATTACTACAAAGTCTGCTAACCGTCTTTGTATTTTTCAGCATTAACCCGTTCTGGATTTGCTTACAATAAATGTCTGGATGCATATTTGATTATACTAATGTGGAAGAGGTACAAACATTCGCATCAATCTTGGATGACTGTATTTGCCACATCCATCATGGAATGGACACCCCCTATTTTATTGGACTTTGATATAGCAATGTTAAACCCCAACTATCTTCATTTAAATGGAGCACTTTATTGGGTTGAAGGTGGACAAGAGACTAACAACATTTATCGAAGGAACATTCTGTGCTTTAGACCATACAAAAATAATTTCAATAGGATAGCACTTCCAATGGATCAGTCCAGTATTAGATGGAATATTTCGACAATCAACAATTGCCTTGCAATAATTGGGTGTTCAGAACCAAATGAGATGGAAAGGATGTACAACGTTTGGATTGAAAAACCTGATTCAAGAGCTAATTTTAAGTGGGAAAAACGTTTATCCAAAATAGTCGATGTTTGCTACACACGGTAGCAAGGATTTAATCAGCGTCGGTTGGTATTCCCAGGTAAAACGGTCAGTTTAAATGACGATGTGTCATCTGAATTCCACAACTTCTTTTTCAACGGTAGATATAGAGACACATTGGAATCAATGTCATATTTCATATACGATTTGTATCAAGTGTCCAATGAAGTTGTCTTTAGGCCATCATTGTCGTTCTTTTAAATTAAATTGTATGAAGTACATTTTCAAATAAAGCTTTGTGTTGTTTCAGCTTACAATTATAACATACAGCAGGTATCTGTCTAATAATGATAATCAAATATATAAAATATATATATCTTTATTGAATCATAAAAATCTAATTAGATATATATAAATGGATGTGAATAATGGTCGGTTGTGAATATGCAATTAACAAAAAGTTAGATGAAGACGTGTAGTTACTCTATAACTTCAATGTGTATTTAAGGAATTAAGAAGTTTTTATTCTGCATTTTCATTTTCAAAACAATGCAAACGAGATTAAATACATAATCTTCAGAACCATCTAAGGATAACATATGTTTATATATTCGTTGAATGCTGTTGAAGACAATAATTAAAAGAGTGTATTTGGCCATTTGAAAACAATATCGTTAACCAGATAGACAGTTTTATGATCAACTACATGTGTTACAAATTAGTGTTCAAATATATGTGTTACCAAATAATCATAATCAAGCATATTATAGTCACATATATTATTACCATGATACATATATATATATATTCAAAATGCCCAGTACTATATCACACATTCAATTGAAAATTTTTTATTTCATGATTTTTAAAAGGCATAGACATATCTAAAGGTCTCATATTATTTTATTAAGTTTACACATAATGAAAATATTGCGTACATAAGTTATACGATGAATAATATATATAAGTAATGTTTGTAATCAAATCATTGCATTTAATGTGAATACGATACAAACTAACTACATATGCTAATTTTGAAATCGGAAGAGAGATCATTAAATATTTATTCCCAAATTCTACTGATAATTGAATATTCGGTTCAACAATTGTAGGCTGATGTGATGGAATTTATAATTGATTGCGGTAGATTGACACCCAATCAACATCAATCACGCTAATTGTTATAAATTTTAACCAATGGTATTTAACCATTACGTCCGTTTAAAATTGATAAATTATTATGTCTGTAATATTATGATATATTATGTTGTTATTTGCACTGATTCGTTTCTTTATTTATACCGACTGTTGTAACAATAAAACTACAAACATAGTAGAGAGCGGATAAAGTATAATCAGTCTACAACGATGAATGACGAATTACATAGCAACGAGTGGGATGACATATGGTTCATGTCTTCTGTTAGTAGTATTTCACAGATTTATGAATCTTGTACATTGTTTTGTTGGTGTAGTTGATAAAGTCCACACAGACGATGGATTTCACTACGAAGCATGTGCAAAATGCTATAACAAGGTTTCATCTATTGGAACAGACTATTATTGCATTGTATGCAATAGTTTGTGTGGCCATTGTCTTACCAGGTATGTGATTTGATATGAATATTTAATTAGCTTGAGAAAATTACTCCTTTTGCGCAGGTATTTGGTAAAACTATCTGTAATTGACGACGAAACGATGATGATTGTCACGTTATTTGAAAGGGAATGTGCCAAGTACCTTCGGCTTTCTGCTGAAGAGCTTCGTATTTTAGATACAAATGTTATATTGATTTAATTTATAAACGTTGATGATATTTGTACATTTATCATCAAATAATCGTGTTGTGTGTTTCATTTGTAATCTGTACAAGCAGGATAATGATGGCAGATCGTTTGCAAAACAAAAATTTGAGCAATTACTTTATAAGAAACTCGCTTTCAAGGTCTATATTAAAAAATCTGAATTTTCAATGGAGCAATATGCTATTGTGCAGCGGATGACTGACCACAAACAAACAGTTGATAAACTTACATCACTGTTAAATGTTCGTAAGGACTATCCATCATTATTTTTGTTTTATAAACGTTAGAAGCATAGATTTTTTGTATGACCTTCTGCTAATATGTTATGTGTAGCTAAAATCGCTTCTGGACAATAATATCAAATCTTCTGTGGCAAACGCGGTTAGTTGCCCATTACGGATGATAAATGTCCCCATAAAAAAAAATTAAGCGGTCGCAAAGATATTGTTATTTACATCTCACAACACGGTTTTAATCATAAATATTTGTAATGCAGGAAATTATAGACAACATGAAGTACAATGGATCTGATGATTAAGCAATATTTGACGGTCGCAACACAAGATAATAGGAAAGTTTATGCAAGGAACGTCGTTGGTTATGATTGTTAATTACGATGCATATGATTTTTTCCTATACAATGTAATGGTGACATTTACAATCTACAAAACAGTATATTAGATAATGTTTTAAGAAATTTCGCATTTATTCAGTTTCATGGCTTAATTATATGTAGCCGATACTATCAAATGATCAAATCACGATCAAAGCGCTGCAACCCATACGATAATAATCTGGTACACTGTATTAAACGTTGAACGAACAACATATTGTTTCCTGAGCTAACAATGCAACGGATATGTATAGTTTTTTAGACTCGAAGATTGTGTTAATCACATTAGGTAATGTAATACGGGAAGAATAAAATCCCCAAAGTGATACATTTAGTCAATATATTGATTAACCATACTAGATTAGTGACATACATTCATGAATAATATAAACGTATGTGGAACAATCTGTATAACGATAACAATGCATCGAGCACATATGAACATATGCAATTAGTCAAATAGTGTCAGCGTTGGCTATGAAGTATGAAGCATTCCACTAGAGTATAGTCATGTGCATTATTGTGTCATTAAACTTATGTCGTCTTAATACTGAATCTAGAATATGGAGCAACAACCGAAAGAAGAAACTAAAACTTTAACTCCCGCGCATCGCGCGGGTGATACGCTAGTGTGAATGTAAATGACACTATCAAATTTCATATTCACACATTCTTTAGGTGCACATCCTATAAAGAATTCAACTTATTTTCTTTATGTATTTGGACAACACTATTCCCATATCACAAATGCACATAAATGATACTTCCTAATATAGGCCAAATTACATTAATTCTTATTGTAACATTTCTAAACATTGCTACAATGAGCCAATCACATGAGTCATGTTATAGGCCATGATTTGAACCCCATAAACAAACATAAACGCACTTGCCTCCTATATACATTTTCCATGGACTAATTTATGAGAATGCCACGTGTCGGTTGAGAGAAATGGTGTAAAACATGAGAGGTGGAAACATTGGGAAATGAGTGATATGAAATTTGAAAATGATTTGGAAGAATCAATAATATTTAATTCAAGATAACATAATTAGAGAATAATGAATTGTGATCACAATCTCAACATCATGAACCAATCGAATAATTAAGAGATTGATTATTGATATTTTAATTAATTTAATATATAATCATTTAATGATAGTCTACATGGCATTGTGTGAGTGAATTAAGACATGAAATGGAGAGTTGATCAGCCATTGACACTTGTCATGTTGTGTTTCATGCCTCTAGCTTTTATATATATATATATATATATAGATAATTAGATTAGATTAGATTGTTAATTATTAAGGCCGAAGTCTCAAATAGTCCTTCATCTTTCATTTGTTTCAGATAGGTCCTACATGTTTTCATAAAAGTTTCAAATTGGTCCAAAAATATTAAAAGTGGTTATATCCCTCATATAAAGCTCAAATGAGATCAAATCGAGTCCCAAAAGTGGGTAATTCGTTTCATACTCAAACAAGTGAAGTTGGTTATATCTCTCTCGTTTCATGTCTAGATGCAACAAATTTTAAAACTATGTGCTAATTCTTAAAGAGTTCTTTATTTATCCAATTAAGATCACTAGCAAATGAAGTCAAATTGTGTTTTGAAAGTAGGTTTGTAATAATTTGAAATAGTATGGAAACATGCATGACCAATATGAAACCAATAAAAGACAAGGGACCAATTTGAGACTTTGGCTTAATTATTAATATTTGGTGATTAAAATTAACACTAATATTAGAGACAAAAATATTATCTTTTAACTAATTAGGGTGCATAATGGTATTTTTTTTTTTGGTTGCCCAAGGTATCCCCCAGCCCGATGGGCTAAGGACTAATCCTCCGCGGATTTGAGCTCCATTTAAGGGTTTGCCGCTGGCGAATTGGTTGCTGCATACACAAGGCGAGGATCGAACCCCCGACACTTGCTTAAGCGACCTAGTGAGCTAACCACTAGACCAACCAAGCTTGGTTATGGTGCATAATGGTATTTAATACGCTAGCAATTAACATTCATATCATCACATATACTAACAAAGATGGAGATCGTAACACTAGGTACTTTCAAACTGTGGTTAAGTACAAAAGAAACAAAAATAGAATCCTTGCCCTTAAAGACATTCACAATGTTTGGCATTCTTCTTAGAGTAAAATGGGCCACATCCTTGAGACTTATTTTCATGACCTCTACTCCAACCACCAGGGAAGAGACCCTCTTAACACAAGGGACCACCAAGAAAAATCCTTACTCTTCCTGGATGGCATTGGCCTCCCAAAGCTAACCAGTGATAGCATTACAAGTCTCACACTTCCTATCACTAAATTGGAAGTAGAAAATGCTATTTTCCAAATGGATGGAAACAAAGCACCTAGGACAGATGGTTTCTCAGTCTCTTTCTTCCAACATTACTGGTGAATGATGTATATGGGATAGTTCACAGTTTCTACAATAGAGGATATATACTAAGAGAACTAAACCTCACCAATCTTGTCCTGATCGCCAAAAAATAATGCCAAGAAAAACCAAGTGATTTCAAACCTATAAGTTTATGTAATGTAGCCTACAGAATCATCTCCAAGGTGCTTACAAACAGAATCAGAGAAATCATGCCATCCCTTATCTCAGAGTTCCAAAATACATTTGTTAAGGGAAGGAACATCTCTGATAACATCATTCTTGCAAGTGAAATGCTACATCACCTCAATAAGCAGAAAAAAAGTAAAAAAATTCTGGTGTGGAGACAAAGTGGACTTTGCTAAGGCAATTGACAAAGTAAATTGGGAATTCCTACTTCTTGTTATGAAGGAAATGCATTCCCCACCCCTGTGGGTTGGCCTTTTTCAACAGTGTATCTCCACCACCAGGATTCAGGTAAAGTTCAATGGTATTGCTACTAAGCACATCAACCCCAAGTGTGGCCTTAGACAAGGAGACCCACTGTCTCCCTATCTCTTTCTTATGGGCCTGAATGCTTTGTCCTACAAGTTACTCAAAATGGAAAAAGATAATAAACTGTCTGGCATTAAGATATCCAAAGGGGGACCAAATGTCTCACATCTCCTATATGCTGACGACTACCTCCTATTCTTCAAAGCAGACCTTAACTCCTGTCAAAAAATCAAGATGACTCTGGATGAGTTTGCCTCTTGCTCAGGACTTTATGTCAACAACAACAAGTCTGTTTGTGTTGTTAGTCCTAACACCCCTCAAAGGTTTGTTAAACTAATGACTAAATCACTACATTTTAATCCCTCAAAAGACATTGGTCTATACCTTGGGAATTATGTAGATGGTCCAAATAATACTCAAAGATCCTTCACAAAATTCTTGGAGGCTATCCAGAACAGATTGCAAGGCTGGCAAAGAAACTTACTATCTAAATCAAGGAGAATTACCCTCATCAAGTCTATTTAAGGTTAGCTTGCATTGTTGGAAATTGTGCCCTAGGGCCAATCCATTTTATGTATGTTATGAACATATGGATTAATTTATAGAGATAAATTAATGGTTTTCACATTATTAGCATGTTTACTGTGATAACGTCCATGATTAATTATAAGATAATTAATCTAAATCTGTCCCTAATCGATTGTTTTCGTGGGAGCGAAAATGAACTAAGATCAGCATGACCTCGGTGCATAGAGATGCACGCACTAGATGCTGGAACGAGAGTCATGGTGCAATTACGTAAGGGGTTACGAGTTGCT